>OZ022584.1:21491360-21636721 GCA_963669155.1 Arbacia lixula
ACGAGAGCCCCTGCTGGTGATCACCGCCCTTTGCTCTACACGCTTAAAAATCAAATGTTGAATCGAGCGTTTTCAAACGTGCTGAAAAAGGAAAACGCTAATGTAGCACTTATAATGCTAAAGAAATGGCTGGGATATGTCACGCACGGTGAATGCGTTGATTTCACACTTTCATAGGTTTGCTGGACTAGGCAATTTTAAAGTGCTGGGTCACACGAATAAACTGATTGGTCCACGTTACATGTGACGTCATTGCCTAAGCGTCATCAAAAAGCGTCCCTTGCTGCGATCCACGGCAAAATTTCAAGCGAAGCTGATGTCATCCTGCTTAATCTTCGGGAATCTGGTAAGTGATACTCCAATCTTTAGAAATCTAAACCACTGAGAGTTAAAGGTATCATTGATTATAAATTTGGTAATATATTTAGGTTATAGAAGTCTCAAGCTAGTGTTTTGAGGGTGTCTTAACATTTATCTTGAAACCACTCTGCGGAACTTGTGCACAGTTTGCTTGCATTACTACATGTACGTACATGTATTGTGCTCATATTCATATCTAAATTAGATTTGCTGTAACAAATTTTCAAAGTGAAACCTTGCACTTAATAGTTCAGATCCTTGTGCCTGCAGATCAGTCTCCCAACCCATTTCTTCTTTGTTTTTAAGGGTAAACTATCACTATTTTATAAATCCTCTGTCAATTTATGTAACATCAACTATGTAAAATGCAAATCGTGCCAAAGTTGGAAGGTCTAAGTTAATCTCTGTCTAACCCGGGGTCTAACTTAACAACACATCGGCTCAGGCAATTCACACGCGCGGGTTCCTGTCCCGGTTCCTGTTAACCGGTACGGCCAGTCGTGCAGCTTTCAGATGCATTTTGTGTGCTACTGCTAAGTGCTAGGTTATCTGAAAAAGAAAATAACATTTTTTTTTACCAATTAGATCTATTTATAGGCCTACCGTTTGACATGTTTTAGGCAAGCGCACCAATACCAACACTAAACAGTAAAAGTAATGTTGTGATCAAAATCAACTAGGCCTACCACAACTAGTAGTAGTACCAGAATGGTTTTCCAGCACAGCAGGAAACATGTTAAAATGAGTAGACCCAATATTTAGATCTCTAAATAAGATATTGATTTTTTTTTAATTTTGAAAATCTGCCACATAGGGCCTAGTATTAATACTTCTCTTTACACTTCTCTTTAGAAACGTGGAATCTGGAAGGGATTACAATTTTGAAATTTGCCAACCAAATCAATGAGAGTTTTCACATGTAGATCTATAGATCTATGCATTGAAAAAAAAAAAAAAAAAAGCATGTGTGAATGGAGTGAACAAAGTGCATTTCAGTGCTCACAAACACTCATATGTGTCATTCACTATAATGAAAAGTACCATGCAATCAGATTCAGAATTTGATTGAAATATCAATTGGACAGGATTGTATACACTGCAAAATTAAATGGAACTTGGGTAAATGATGACATTGAGATGTACTGTAGATGTTTTTAGGTTTGTCAAACAATCCATTATCATGGTAATCACAGTATTACTTAAGTCTTGTGAAGTGATCTTCCATAATATTTAATGAAAACATTTTCACATCTGGTACTTTGTCATGGTGATAGTTATCCAAGACATTCTTTGTGTTAACCAGACAAAGGATTTCCATAGTACTTGTGGAGTGAACCACTTCCAAAATGTTGAAACATTGTTGAAGCATTGGATTGTGCTCCTTAACTTGAGAATGGGTGATTACTATGTACGATCCTGGCGTCTCTTTTCAGGAGATGGGTGGTTGAATGTAGATTCATTTATTCTTTGATTTCCATTTTCCATCTTTAACATCTGATTTGCTAACATTCCTCATATATCTCACCAGATTTTCTTTTCCTATTCACAATCCTGGTGCTCCTTAACTTGAGAATGGGTGGTTACTATGTACGATCCTGGTGTCTCTTTTCAGGAGATGGGTGGTTGAATTTAGATTCATTTATTATTTGATTTCCATTTTCCATATTAAACATCTGATTTGCTAACATTCCTCATATATCTCACTAGATTTTCTTTTCCTATTCACAATCCTGGTGCTCCTTAACTTGAGAATGGGTGGTTACTATGTACGATCCTGGTGTCTCTTTTCAGGAGATGGGTGGTTGAATTTAGATTAATTTATTCTTTGATTTCCATTTTCCATCTTTAACATCTGATTTTCTTATATTCTTCATATATCTCATGAGATTTTCTTTTCCTATTCACAATCCTGGTGCTCCTTAACTTGAGAATGGGTGGTTACTATGTACGATCCTGGTATCTCTTTTTCAGGAGATGGGTGGTTGAATTAAGATTCATTTATTCTTTGATTTCCATTTTCCATATTAAACATCTGATTTGCTAACATTCCTCATATATCTCACTAGATTTTCTTTTCCTATTCACAATCCTGGTGCTCCTTAACTTGAGAATGGGTGGTTACTATGTACGATCCTGGTGTCTCTTTTCAGGAGATGGGTGGTTGAATGTAGATGCATTTATTCTTTGATTTCCATGTTCCATCATTAACATCTGATTTGCTAATATTCTTCATCGGGGGGGGGGGGCAATTTCATGAAATTTCGTAATAGCCCGGGTCAGGGTTAATTTGTTGAGCCTGCCAATACCAACACACTGCCATTCTTCATTCTCTTTCAGCCTGGTACCAGCATCGAATCCTTCACCAGAGAGCAGTGCAAGGAAGGAAACCTCAAGAGAAGCCAGCCGTACCTGCTCGGAATAGGGAGTTGTCGTCTTCCAACCCAGTTCTTTGTCATCATTGATGAGCGGGCAACCCTTGCGGAGGAGATGTTTCATCAGCTGTGGATGTCATGTTCAAGTTACACTTTGTATTCAACATCTACTATCACATGACTATTCCACAGAACTGAAGGCATTCTATGCCTTTCTGGAGCATTATGTGTATGAAGTTGGTCTGCCGAAGGATGTCATCCCAGCTCGTGCATCTGAGCTGATGTCTAGCATCATAGCCTTTAGCAGCAACAAGTAATATCCTTGATCTGCATTGGTGTGATGTGGAGAATCTTTGGCATGGAACTATTAGTACCCTAATGTAGATTATAGTTCCATCAGAATGTTCCATATTTTCATCACTCAGTGTTACAGGGTGTAGTTGTAGTGTGTCCCAGAAAAGCAAAATCGGGTTTCAAAGATTTTTTTTTACCAGTTCAAAATAGATCATTTACTTGATGATTTATACATGTTTGAAAAACTCTGACCTTTCACTTCAATTTAATCCTTATCTCACTATTCAGATTTTCTTCATAGTTGAAATAGAAAAATAGAAGGTGAGTAAGCCAAAATTCCATTGGTTCAAAGAAATCTCAAATTTGATTAAACTTTTAGGATACAAAACAATCGTAGGCCCTATTGAAGGAGAAGAAACAGATCTCATTAGAACTCAGACTTTTTCATATGTACTAAATTATCAAAATATGACTGAAAGCAAATAAAAATAAAAGGTACTTGATTCATCCAAAATTAATTTCTTGATTTCAGCATCGTGTGACTTATGTATCCCTGGTCACACAAAATGTTTAAAGGCCTGAGCTTAGCTTAGCTTTTTTATAGAAATGCCATCAATTTTTATATGTATGTTTGTACATGTATTTCATTATGCAAGCATCAGCCATGGTACATAATATATTAGCCATTCCGTGTAAGTGTTGCGGGAGTCACGTCTGAAAAATATCATTATCAAAATTACATTCCTAAAAGACGACTTTAATCTGGACCATCAACTTAATGGCAAGAAAAAAAACCCTGTTTTTTCCACAGGCATTCTTCAATCGATTATTTGAAGTATCATGGTAGAGAAAAATACATGAATATTTTTGTGACTTGTTTCTTGTTTTCCGTGTGCTGAAAAAATAGATAATACTGTAAAAGTGGTATATTTCGCGGTGTGGAAATTTTCGCGCATTTCGCTCGGCGCACCGCATGCGCGAAAATAAAAACATGCGAGTATTTATGATGTTGCTATGCGGGAGTTCTTGCCTTCGTGCGTCCGCAAAATTAAAAAAAAACATAGGAATGGACTTAACTCTGCCGAGCGCGAAAAATTAATCGCGCGAAAATATTCACTTTTACAGTAGGTTGACATGCATCAATTTATTATTGATAATTTTCCATGCATAAGGTTTGAGATGTTTTTTTGTTAGCTTATCTGGCTCATATTGACCTGATAAACTTATGCCGTGGTGACCAAACTTGGTAGACAGATGTTGCATACTATAACCTGAAGGTCACCACAAGGTCAAAGGTCATGGGAAGGAATCAGCAAATTGTTGAGCCAATTGTTCTTAGCAATTTTCTGTGTACGCGAAATTAGGTTTTTCTTCATGTGTATGTGTGTACATGTGCACGTTTTTTTTTTCTTTGTTTACCCCTTTATTCATTTAAAGGAGATCTTTAAAGGAAATAAAGGAAAATAACAAAAAAGAAAAGAACATTTATTTTGAATTTTGCATTGAATATTAAAATGGTTGGACATAGGGGGAGCTTTATGTTTGTGTTTGTTAATATATTATTTGTTTAGTGATTTCATATTTGTTCCATGCTAGTCTTGTAAATAATTCAACACTGTGTTACATGTGTGAAAAGAAACGAACATTTGTATTTGGATTGAAATTTAGCATTTATTCTATGTAATGATTTATTTTGAATGAAATCTCTAATAAAATATTTTGAAAAACAAAAAAGTGGTGTTACTTTTTCGATTAGTGTGAGTGTGTTTGTGCATGGGTGTGGGTGTGTGCGGGCGTGTGTTTGGGTGTAGGCACTGGGTGGGTGTGCGTGTGTGTCGTGTGTGCGTGTATGTGAATGTACATTGTGGGTGTATGGGCGTGGCTATATAGGAGCAGCTAGGCCCAAAATTCAGCACCTTTTACAGCACTTTCAAAAGGGTGTAATTTCAACATTTTTAATACGCTAAAACAGCATTCAACACGCTAATTAACCCCGTTCCGTGAACGCGGAAAAAAGCTACAATCCAGCGTTTTTTCCAGCACTTTAAACGTGCTGTATTCTTAGCACTTTCAAAAAGGGTAAACCAGCATTTAAAACGCTGTCACTCCTCGCCCCTATTCAATGTGGTGAATTCAGCAAGTAAAAGGGTGAATTCAACATTTCATTTTTAAGCGTGTACCAGCATAGAACCAAATTGCAACATCCCATTATATGCATGATGTCAAACTTCAGTACACTATTTATTTGGAGGAAATGGTATAAAATGTAGGCTACATAATTTATGTCACTGTACGTGTTCATTCACGCGTAGCAGGTTTTCACATTTGTGTAAACCAACCATCACGATGCATGTTCTCTTTATAGTCATTGCTTATGATACTATGGCTAGATAGCGAGACGATTTGGTTTATCAGGGAGGTTACCTCCCTGGTTTAATGATTGAGTAGGTAACGATTACAGCAAACATCATACCAAAGATAAGCGCAGTATTATTTGCCTGGCATATCAGCCTCCGTGGCCTAATGGATAAGGCATCGGTCTCCTAAACCGGGGATTGTGGGTTCGAGTCCCACCGGAGGTGTAATACTATTTTTCATTTTGTACTGCAGTGCGTCTATCTCTTCTCTTCTTTCCTTTTTTTAAATAAAGGAACTTTTTGATATTGTACATGAACTTTTCAAATAATGTAATGTCGTGCTTCAACTATCATACAAAAGGTATGCCTCGTCTTTTCCTTTCCATAGGTCGGGCTGAATTATTATGCAGAAGTAGAAAAGACACGTGTACCTGTCTATGTTTAGACAATGTTGTTGAAAAGCCTTTCACTTACTTCAGTGACAATTTTTTTCTTTTTATTATTTACCTATCCCTACTGCCGAATTTCATCCAGTCATGATTAACAAATAATGATTATGTTAATTTGTCAAATATCTCTGTCATGTCTCTCTTTCTTTCCACACCTCTTACTGGTTACCCCAAACCCCCACCCCAACCCCAACCCCCACCCCCGGCCCCCACCCACCCCCTTCACCATAATTTTCCCCTCTCTACGTCATATCTCTCTATCCTCGGAGTCTCTCTCTCTCTATACATTCTACACTTTTTTTTTTTTTACTTACGTCTACAACTGCTGGACATATGTTTTTATAAATAGCCTACATAATGATAATATCGGAAAAACAAACAAGACATGTTGTAACAAAAATCAGCACGCAGGCTTAGCTAGTGCAGGTTTTCCTAATTCAATTGCCTCCGTGGCCTAATGGATAAGGCATCGGTCTCCTAAACCGGGGATTGTGGGTTCGAGTCCCACCGGAGGTGTGACATGCTGATCTTGTGGTTCCCTTTCTTTTGCTGTTCTTCTTAATCCTCGCGAAAAAACAAGGAAAATGCATCATAATTCTGTTTTGGTTTATCTCATTAATTTTGTTTAATTCCCAGCGAAACCCTCTTCCCCAACCACAACCCATCTTGCTTCCGCCCCCCCCCCATTTCTTTCTCTCCCCTCTCTCTCTCTCTCTCTCTCTCTCTCTCTCTCTCTCTCTCTCTCTCTCTGTCTGTCTCTGTCTCTGTCTCTCTCTGGAGTTTGGACGAGTAGCAACAACAATATAGGTCCAGAGTACATTCCACTATTTTGAACTGAATCACTATTATTGTACAGGACACAGGTGAATGTAACGTGTTACTACACATTGAGCAAACTTTTTTGAATAATAATTACATACATGTACATCTATGCCTATCCCCTTGCATAGCCATGACCACCCCCCCCCCCCTTTTCATCGATCGCTCCCTATTTTTTTTTTTATACATTCTCTCTTTCTCTCCCCCCCCCCCTCTCTCTCTCTCTCTCTCTCTCTCTGTTTCTCTCTCCCCCCCTCTCTCTCTCCCTTTCATTCTCTCAAACATCAACAGAGAAAAAAAAATCCCATTTCTTGCTCAAATTCCCACTGTATTTTTTTTTTATGATAACAAGCGCGCAAGCCACATCTCTACCTAATGCAATGTAAACGAACGCGGTAATTCGAAAACATCAGTGTACAACAACGCCGTTTTGATGCCACCTGCCTCCGTGGCCTAATGGATAAGGCATCGGTCTCCTAAACCGGGGATTGTGGGTTCGAGTCCCACCGGAGGTGTAATATGGTCATGTGGGCAAACACATTTTGCTGTTCTTCTTCGTAGCGAAAAAATGAAATAAATGCATCATACTTTTATTTAGCAAGTAGGCATTTCATTTTTCGTTTTCATCCTTCCGATATACATGTCTTGTCTCCGCCATCGTCTCTGATGTGGATTGCCATTATCCTCAAAACACTTTGGTTCATGCTCCTTTTAATTCTCTGTGAAATCTTCCCCTACCCCCAACCCATTTTCTCTCTCCTCCGCCCCCTCCCCCCCCCCACCCCCACTCTCTCTCTCTCTCTCTCTCTCTCTCTCTCTCTCTCTCTCTCTCTCTCTCCCCCTCTCTCTCTCTCTCTCTCTCTCTCTCTCTCCCTCTCTCTCTCTCTCTCTCTCTCTCTCTCTCTATGTCTCTCTCTCTCTCTCTTTCTCTGGAGTTTGTATAAGAATCAATGACTTTTTCATTGGTTCAGAGTGCATTCCTCTATTTGAAACTGATTATAAGTGATATGATATAGGTTATATAATAATAACTATTAGGTCTGCTGAAAATTAACATACTCAAGAAAAAATAACATAATTATTCTGTAAAGCCTTTGCCAATGCAGTATTTACATCTCTTTTTAAATTCCTTGCCACATAATAGTGTGTCGTTCTTATTCCGCCATTTATGCAAGTGCAATAATTTGTTATCTTTGTTGTCATTATCTCTCTTTTTTTTTAATGAGGAAATGCTATTGCTTGAGTGATATGCCTGAATGTTGCAGCTATAAGAGTGCTGGGCGGAACGCTCACTGAATCTATATATCAGTTTGTTGCTACTCGGATAACCTCGGACAAGCTGTGGCGGAGTTACCACTAGTTGCCATAACGTATTGTATGAACGACGTGCATAACGAAAAATTGATAACAGTATCTCCCTAAGGCTACCGCAGATGACATGATCCGATCAGTCGTACGATTCAGCCAGTCACAGATTTTTTTTTTTTTTTTTGTAGGACGCGGTCATTGGCACAGTGTGCAAGGAGGGGTAGTCACATTTCTTGTCTTGGTCCTTGCGACTGCAGAATCGTGACAAACCCGTGACAGATTCGGTGACCTTTGCCTTCTTCAGTGATGTAGACACAGAGCTCTATGATTTTCTTGCTCTAGCGCCCCCTATCATCTCTGTCAATGAGTGCGATTTGGCGCTGACATCATGTAGACGATATGCCAAGCAGGTTGCACGTACCAATCATCGCTTGTCAAGCCCCTTCATCCTCCACCAGAGACATCAGTTGCTCCCTGCAATATTTGGCTCTCCGCCGCCTGTCATTTCCTTTTTATACAATAAGCATGCATGATATGTTCCCTCAATAATTTTCTTCCCTTTCGTATAGTTAACTTCCCCGAGAATTAATCCACGAGTAACGTATACAGGCACATAATAAACGCGCTGTAAGGTTCTGTCAACTTGTCATTCCAGGAAGTTTAGCGAGGCATAATAGTCTCCATAATTCACATTCATCGCCCGACGAACAATGATTGGGTTTGCTGTCTAAAACTTGAAAATGTCTAAAACTAAAAATATGAAATCGAAGCTAGCTAGGCACTATGAAAAAGTTATTCTGTAAATATTAAGTCACAAATTGATCATGATCGTTATCACGCAGGCCTACATCGGTCTACGATATGTCTTCGTTTAGTTTTACTAATTATCATGTATCAGATGCACGATTCTCAGATTGGTAAAATAAATAAACAAAGCGGTTGTTCTGTGGATTAATAATGGCTCACACCATCATACTGTAAGTCGATGTACAGTGATGTCACTTCGAACGATTATATAAAAAAAGATAATTTTTTTTAGAGCTCTGTCTATGGATATGTAACTATTTAGATGGACATATTATTCTTATCCCTTTCAACAAAAGAAACGCCCATTTGCTATATAAGGCCTAACTCCATGACGATATGTTTCGCTCCCAATAGTTTTTCTCACATTCGCCTCTTCTCTCACACCACACGGGGTCTAGGGCGCCAGGGATTGTTTACATTACAGTGCGTTACACGGGTACGCCGCGCGTGTGTCTATTGCCGCCCGGAACGGTGCCTTCGCGAATCGTCGCGTAACCCACCCGTACCGTACCGTACCAATCGCACACGTTGTGTAACTAATGTTGGGATCAGGAAACTCGGAAGAGATATCGCGAAGCTCGTTCGTAGTGTATGCATGTAGTACAGTGGTAGTACTTAGGTATAAGGCTACGTCGTTTGCAGCAGTATACGAGCGTTTTCTCTCGCCGATTAGCACACAAAATCGTACGGATTATCTAATTAGGATCATGGAATAACTTGCGCCGATCGAATCAGGATAACTTTTGCGGAACATCTGTACCCTCGTAGAAAGATGACGGACACGCAACTGTTCAGTTTTTTGTACGCCAAAAGTAAATTCAGGGTTGGAAACCCTTCCTGCTGGCGTAGGACTCCACGGTTATCTATTTGTGTGTTGATTTTCTCTACTGTACTTTTTACGTTACTGCCGCAACACATACACGCATGCATGAGAAATGCGGACTGTGGACCAAATGGTGTCTGTGATACTGGAGTTTGTGTCTGTGATCCCGGCTGGCAAGGAAGTGTGTGTGAACAGTGCAATGGCAGGACTAGGTAGGCCTCAGTCTAATTCAGCTACGTTTGTGATGGATGATTTTCCTGAATGTGAAGAGGCCTTGTCTGCACTATCAGTATCAGAAGCAGGAGTTCATAAACTAGAGTCTGACAACGGATAGAAATTAGATTCTGGTCACATATCAATAAACAGAGCAAAAAAAGGCTCACACTCACTCAGTCTTACTTAGTCTTTGTCACCTTGTCTATCATATTCTTAATTAAAGACCCTACCTCATCTTGATAATGGTGTTAGTGAATACATGATTGATGACAGGTGTGGACTAGATTTAACTATCCAGACAAAAGTACATTAGTTAATTGTAATATTGTATACATGTAACTAGCAGTCAATGTTATTTATACTAGTTTATACCTTTATTTGCACAAATGGTCAATAGTACTTAATTTATAGCATAAATAGTGGTCAATAGTACTATATGGATATTGAGTGGCGACGATGCAGTTTGTGCTTGAGTCCCTTTAGGAGTTTGCGTTTTAAGTGATTTAGGCAAATGACGTTGAAAGACCTTTTTTAGACTTCAATGTATTAATGTGCTGATTCGCAGAAAATAGTTGCAAACAGCAGTGTCAGGTGAGCTGTCTAACATGACGTCACACTGCTTTTTGTTTGCGCATTTTTTGCGACGCACAGACAATGACCAGTTAACGTGTGCATGGTACAAATAAGCAATGAGCATCGCCCGATACAAATGTCATAATGTAATGATGTAATGATGTAAAGTAACATTTTGCCCTTTTTTTGCTGCATGTGAAAGATTTTCTGGTGACCCCCTGTATACATGTACATGATACAGACATACAAAAACATGAGAAAAGAATTATGACAGGTAATATATTAATGTTCACTTGATAATTCTAAGCCGTAGTGTAAAAACAGTATCCCCACTTCATTTTTCAGCGCTGCAAAGAGCACTTGGTTGAGGAAATACAAATTTATAAGGCGACCCAGGGTGCACTTTCCGGATCACGTCATGATGCTAAATTAATAAGCACCCGAGCTGAAATGACTCGATAAATGAGTCACAAGAATCCCCAGTGTAGTCATTCAGGACGTTGAGCATGTTTAGTGTGTGGACTGATGCCATCTTTTGGAGAGTAAATTTAATTTTATTTGACTCATTTGAACAGAACGATGAAATACATGTAGCTGTAGTAGTGATCATGTTCTATTTCAGTACCACTTGTACTAGACCAATGGCATCTGTCTGACTGTCTCCATGTACGTATGATTGGATTCTACGTGTTTGTGCCGTTGAGACAGATACAATTAAAAATCACTATTGTATGTACGTATGTACAGTGTATGTGTTTCTCAAAACAATTGTTAACATTTTCTGTGTGTATTATGATTATTATCACCTACTTTCAAACCAGGGTAGCCCTTTTGCAGGACAGAAAATTGAAAGAAAATACTGTATAAGAACTTCCTGTTATATGTGAATATAGAACTTCTCAGTGTAAGACATACATGTAGGATACAAATAATGCACAATATGCCTGTTGTGTAGTTTGCTTATTAGGCTCACCGTCTTTTATCAAAGGTGAAATTTGGAGTTGATATCTTGTATTAAAGTTGACAATGTATCTCTGCACACATCATTTATCTGATTGAGTCTCTGAGAATGTGATGTTGAAAATGAAATGGTTAATGCCAGGGTCTGTAACTAGACTTTACACATGTTTAGATGCTGCAGTTGATATCCATTTAAATCCACTAGTTCTGTGTAAAAACACTGTACTATTGTATTTACAGTTTTACTTAAAGGAAACACTACCTTTAAGTGGGCAATTCAAAATATCAGGATACAATTGAGGTGTTGTGTATGAGCAGCAATATTGGCACTTCCTCTGTGAAGTGGTAATGTGATGAAATGTAGGAAACCCTGCCTGGACAGTGTAAATACAGTACTTAGCAATGAGTTGAAGATTCTCTTGTGAATATAAACATGTTTCTGTTACAGTCTACATGTTTGGTGTCATGTTGACTGAGATTTGCGCACATTTGGAGTTGATCTAAAGTTTTATACATAATTGTGTAGTGTGTAATAATTTTTGTTTCTGAACTTGCTGATAGTAGTAAAGAATGACAAGCAAGAGAAAGTTAATGTGATACTCAGGAAACCAGAATAATCTGTAAATTACAGAATTACAAATATGTGCACAAATGTAAACACACACTTTTCTAACTGTTAGCCACTACTCTACTATCACTTTTATGAACTACAATGTAGGAACTTCTTGCACTATTTGCGTGTTCTGTTAAATTAGGAACCTCTCAGTTATATTTTTATTGGGAAATTTGTGGAAATAATAGCTTGTACAGTGATTTTTGGCACAAGTAGTCACCAAGAAATCATCACATTTTCTATGTTTACATCCGATCAATCTTATTACATGTATAATCTCTCTCTTAATGGTTTGAATGATATAATGAAGAAAGTAATACAATACTTTGTACATAATGATATTTTATTTTTCATACTTTTTTCAGATTACAAGAAAGCTCAGGTTACATTATAGAAGCAGTGGACAATTATGATGTACGAACAAAATGCACTTGGCTTATTGATGGGGGCAGGTAAGTTTTCATACAAATACTCAAGTAATTAGGCTTATTTTCTACGGTAATATTTCAATTTTCTTTTCTGATGATGTATTTGATATCTTGTTTTCATAAGCAGTCAGAAGATCACTAAAGATTGTCTTTTTTGGATTGTTGGAAGTCTCGACTATGATGATATATCAATGTACATAAATCATGTAAATTCTCTTGTTTACATGCATGTATTCCAATAAAGGATTTTGCAACAATAAAAGTGTACAGCTTTCATGATGGATTTTCAGTTAATGTATCAGCATAATTATATTATATTTTCCTTACCTATTTGGCTCTCCTGGTCAACAGAGCAATTCATGAACTGCTACCCAGCAAAAGAAATCTAAATTTTACACCTCACACCTCACAAGCCATCGGCTTTCTGGTGATGCCTCATTGTTCATGAAAGTTGTTTACTCTTGTTTGTTAAATGAATAAAGAATTGAATTGAATTGAAGAGTGAGGTTTTTCAGTGAAGACTTCAAGAGTTTTTCTCTGTTACCTTCATATATTTATGAGCCACTGTCTATTTGTTTTGCACTAAAACCATGTACACAATCACAATGAACAGCAATTTATCTGGCACTCAAGGAGAAACAATACATGTACATAACATGAAAAAAAAACCACCTCCAAAAACAAACAGCAAGCCTCAAATTGGGAAATGCCTTTTCTTGATTTTGTAACTGTGAGAAAAAAAAAGTTCCCAAAGAATTTAAGTCTATGAGATCTAGGTTTTTCATTAAATTAGATGTTGTGAAAGATGGATGGAGACATCTACATGTATATTCTCAATGTTAAAATCATGTATTTCTTTGCATTTCTATCGGACAGGTCTGGTGCAATAATTCGCTTTATTCTTCAAGATTTTGGAACTGAATGCAGCTGGGATTACCTCTTTATTTATGATGGCGACTCAATCTATTCTCCATTAGTAGCATCTCTCAAGTAAGTCAACCAAGATCTTATTTAATTAAAAGACAATCAGATGTTGCTCAAGCCACTGCTGCATGCACTTGTAGTATGCGATTTTGGTTTATTAATTTGATTTGATGGAATAATGAGTATGTTTCAATTTTATGTCATGAGAAATATTGGCAGAAGTGAATAACAATATCATTACCTCATCAAAACAAAATACCCTTTTTTCATGGAAAAAAAATATTAGCAAAACTCATTATTGGATGAACAACAATAACACTGACATACAAGAATGTTGTGCATTTGTTGTAGCAGCATAGAGGCAATCAAATTCATGTTGTTCATTTTTTTTTTACAAACATGGAAACATGGCAATAGAAAAGCAATAAACAGCAACTGTTTAGTAACATCCAGCAAATAGAGCATCAATTCCTGCATCCTACATGTACATGTAGCTACTACTCACTCTGATTTTGGAGGAATGGTCCCTCTTTTTTGTAGTCTTCTGATAGGAATTATGAATGCAGATTTCTTACTTATTTTAAAGCATTAATTATAACAAGTGACATTCTAAGTTCTTGACTTGAAAGGATACTACTTCTGTACTACATGTACAGTGTGCATGTTACATGTAGTACAAGGTACGTGTTTACAGTACATCAATGCCAAAAAGCTTCCATTACTTCCTTATGAAGCAGGCATCTGCAAATAATGATTGTTGCTGCGCTCAAGGCTTCCTCTTTCAGTCTTCATGCTCATTTCTCAGTCACCACTCATTTATAAAAGGGATATTTGTTGCACTTGGATAACTTGTTTGCGCACACAAGGCTGTCTGGGTAAGGCCGGAAATAGGTTGCCATATAAACACTGTTCCTATAAAGAAATACCAATCGTGACATCATGATTTTGTCCACTTAGTTGGCAGTGACTGGTATAGTAGTACTAATAGTTCATTGTTTGCTCTGGACTGGAATGATGAGGAGGAAGGAGTGTCTATAGATGCAAGCCAGTGCCTGGCATCATGGGGCAGTGTTCACAGTGCCATTGAGTGCATTTGAGTAAATAATGCACATCATATAAAAGTCATTGTCAGGTACTGGGACAAGAGACATGATTGAATAAATATGAAGTCGACTGTGTGTGACTGTGTGCTTCATTTAGTTTTCATTGAAGTTTATTTTCATAATTTTGTGTTTCGTATTTGGTGCGTTGTGAAGAAAATCATCTTTGTTAGTTGACTTGGTGGCTTTTGCCCAATGTGTGTCATGTTTACCTGTATATTATACTTACCTGTATGATGGCACACCTTTTGTATGGAATGTTTCACTTATCTTTCTTTGGGGAAAAAAGAAAAAAGGGATATTTTGGCCCTGTAACACTTTCCCTGTACTATACACTACATAGAAGCCAACATAAATATTAGAATGCCCATCAAACTGCCACATGGCCCCATTAACAAACAGTACCCCTCCACTTTCCCTGGTAGATATTATATGGTTTGACAATGGTGCATGCAGATCTACATCATTCTTACTCTTAGATTGCAATACTATTAGTACAAATTAAAAAGGTTGCACCTACATGTAGGTATTGTGTTGAGTTTGTTACGATGTTAAAATGTGTGATCAATTATCAGAAATTAATTTCACAAGGTGGTGGCATATGGTGACATTATAAATGAGTCAAAGTGATGTGGAAGCAGAAATAAAGATATGTCAGAATACTTTATTTCAGAGGATAAACATAGATTCTGGTTATTAATATGCAATAAGAGCCTACAAATATACACATTAGGGCAGCCACCTTGAATTTCACAATGTAGTGATGGTCATTTCCACACATAAATGAAATCCTTGTCCAAAATACCCTTGAAAACTGGTATTGTTTTTTAATTTAGCCCTCCTGGTATGAGCCGACCACTGAATTAAATATGGGAATATACTAATTATCCAAATTACAAAAAATGCTCAAGGTTGCCTTGGTGGCAACCAAGCCGAATTTTCTTCCATACCCATCTGGAAAATGATTCCATCCAAAAACCTTGTACTTGAAGATGTCCAGGTCTTGTACACGCCCCATTGGACTAACAACTATCATATTTGTATTATTTATTGTTTAATTTTTAATAAGAAAGCTGAATGATGCTATTCTGCCCTACTTAGAACGTAGGGAGCAAGTGAGGGAAAGCCCCAGTCTCTAAGGCTACTACAAATCGGCTTATCGCCAGAATGAGAGGATAAGAAAAACAAGTTGGGTTGAGTGTAAAGCTGTTATGAAGAGTGTTAATCCTTCCCCATCACCAAAGAAATCAGGTTGTCCAAGCCATCAGTGTTTAAAACCAATTTGCCCTCTGATCATAATTAAGTTTTCACTGGCAAAATGAAGATTGAAATTCTAGCGTAGCTCTCATCGCTGCAATAATTGTGTCGGACAAATGCACGTTCTGTCAGCGCAAATGTTTGCTCAGGAGCGGCTCTGCCCGCTTTCATAAACAGAGCTGCGGAATATCGTTGGGTGTGCGTGCGTGGATTATAATCTGCTTACAGCATGACATGAGAGGTCTCCATGAGTGACAGTGAGTGCTGGCAGGTTCTTGAATGCTTTGGAGGATATGCGGGACAAACATGTATGTACGTGATGCTAAGGAGCTTTGCTGTCACTAAGTGCACCCAATCACAGGTGAATACTAGCTGTGTGATCAACAGCAGTGCAATGCCTTGATATCGTACATTGCTGAGGTGTGCCTGAGATATGCCTGGCATATCATCAGCTATTGATGTATAGTACTGTATGTACTATATTTCCCTTCTGACTGATTGAGCATGTTAAATTAACCTGTTCTCTATGTGTTAGATACAGGGTGTTCTTTGTTACAAGGTGCCTCAGTGAGCTTTATTACAAATTCATGGACCTGGGGGGTGTTTCACCAAGCTATTCGTAAGTTACGAACAACTTTACGAACGACTGGTGATCCCTTCTTGTGCTAAATGCGATACCACATTTTGTTAATTTAGAATCTGATTTAGCACAAGAAGGGATCACCAGTCATTCGTAAAGTCATTCGTAAGTTACGAACAGCTTGGTGAAACACCCCCCTATTCTTCTTGTATGATAGCTATCATTATACATGGACATGTAAGCTCTGTATGTTGTATTGTATGTGTGAGATTCTTATTTTCCAAATCCGTAAAGGAGAGGATGCTCAAAACGTGGAAAGCTAAAAGATCTGACAGGTTAGCTGCTCGGCTCAGTTCACACAAAGTTCTGAGGTCAACGCCGAGCAAGCTGTCCGTTGCCGGTGAAAGCAGCGCTAGCCCGGTTGATGAAGCTTGGGTGATGCCGTCAAGCAAGGAGTAGGGTGCCTCCCATTGCCCTGCGGACCTCCCTGATTAGTCAATTACAGGCTCCCGCCTTCTCACATGCACCAATTACTAAATGGGCTGCTTTGATGTGCACTCCACCTTGGCATCCAATCCTGGGGGGGGGGGGGGGTGAGGCAAGTGAAGCCTTAGTTCAAGGCTGTTGAGTCTGCTTCTTTCGGATGCACTGCTGCGAGTGCGCAACCAAAACAAAGTTTTGAATAATAAAGGTTCTAATTGTAATACTGCGTTTTCGCAACCAATGTCACCATACTGTATATGTGTAAGTGTAACATTCAATACTGATTTGCTCATCAGCAGAATGAAAATGAAGTGAGGAGGAAAGGGTAGGGATGATTCTTTGGCTCATGTTTAAATGAAAGTTGAACCGCATTGATTTAATCATCTCAAGATTTCAACTTTTGATCCAACTGCATATGACCTGATCCTACGTCATGACCTCACGTCTGGTTGGGGTCAGAAGGGTCATATCCGTGAAGAAGGCTGAAGGATTAAAAAAAACTTACGTAAATTACATGCATTTGAATAAAAAGTTTAAATCCCGAGTCTGGCTCATGTAATTGTGACATTTTACCCCCCCCCCCTCCCCCCCCCCCATGCACTTAAATAACCCTAAAACATTATTACAATGCCAGAGTGAAAAAAAATCTACATTTTCTTCTGTCAATTATCCCGTGTAAAGAGATTTCCCTCTGCTCCACACCCACTCTTTCAAAGTGAGGGGCTGATCAGTGATGGAACACAGGGTCATATAACGGACATTCAAAGTAATCAGTCTGTATTCCTTTCAGGTACCGCCACCCATACTCTCTCCCTCTCTCCTGATCTTAATATGATTCCATGAAATACAATGCAAAGCCTCATCTGTGTCTGTCTGTTACACCATTACCGTGACCTTTCTCTGGTATAAGGGTACAAATTCTATGTGTGTACTTTATAGCAGGATGCGTACAGGGCGGCTGTTGCGCAAACCCATTGTGCAGGTTGTATTGTTATTTAGATAGGCAGAGGATAATAGTGTGAATATGGTTTACTTGTACATTTGAACATCCCGATTTCTCAAAATGCATTTTGTCATTATGCATTCATGTATTAAATGCAAATTACATTTACAATGTACATGCACATGACAGTATCACTATCAACTGTTCAATCCTGATAATGATTCTGTTTGAAAGGTAGAAATAAACTGAACAATAGACAAAGTTGTGCACCAAAGCGTTCATGGCAGTGACTGTACATACAGTTCACATACTTGCAAATGCTCCCAATAACATACTGTACATACATACACTACAGCTTAAAGGAATTGGCATAGGGAAAAGGATAGGGAAGAAAGGGAAGGAGCAGCAGTTTTAAACCGCGGTATATATATTTTGTCTAGTTCAGCATGAAACACGATGCTTTAGCCTAAATGTTTCATGCTGAAATGGACAAAATAAACCGTGGTTTAAAACTGCGGCTCCTTCCCTTTCCCTTTCCCTATGCCAATTCCTTTGAGCTGGAATGTACACACATACTGTCTGGAAATTGATTCAAACTTATCCTATTTTTCTTTTCTTTTTGTGCTATCATTTGTGATGTGCGTTTTCAGCCTTCATTTGGTTGACTTCAACTGTAATGCAAAATCAAAATGGTGGCCACAATCAATTGGGCTCCCACACCGGTTATACAGTTACTGACATGTAATCCAGTACTCCAACCACATGTATGGATTTACTGTCGCAAATGTGCACAGTGCATATTTGTACTGATTGTGTGCAGGGTGAGAAATGGGAAGCGTAGTACATGTATGCTGTGTCATGTGGAGTATGCAAGGGCATGAGCGTGTTTTGATGACAGATGACTCATGTGTAGCATAATACACACCATGCTACATTTACATGAACTCCAGTTCACGTACAAGTACAATGTGACTGCTCCATGTAAATTTTGCCTCCATCTATGTGCAACACGCAGAAGTTATTATAGAATTGGTGTCAGAGTCTCTGCAATCTGATTGGTTAATTATCCGTAAATACCGTGTAATTTTTTTTACTGGCAGCACGAGATATCAACACGATATTGCGATACCGATAACTAGTATGATCGATAGTATGATCGTATGACTTATATAACACTGCATGGCAACACTGCAAGAAACCATTACAAAATAAGGCTTCTAAAATACATGTACACGCAAATGCTCATGTATGTATGCATGTACCCTTTGCTTGTTTGTTTACAGCGCAGTTACTTTTTTGTAGACATTAGATAAAGAAGATGGGCAAAGGTTGTTGTTAACGTTGATAGGTTTTAGCATGGCCTTCACATTACATGTACCTGCAGGTAGATCAAAGTTACACCAAAGCTGACCAAAATAGCATTTTTTTCCTAATAGGAGAAATTAAACTGATGTTAAAATCATGTCTCTATCATATCCTGAAACAGCAAATGTTTTGATACCGACTCGTTTCAGACCTGATAATTTTAAGCTTGGTCTGTTATAAATGCAGTGTAGTTCCTGTTGAATGCTGCTGTGTATTGCGAACACAGAATTCTGCTTATTTTCCTGGTCTCTCGAATATACACCATAATATAGTGCTATTTTGCGAACTTACATAGAAGAAATTTCCTAATTCAGTAGCTAGTGTGCTAGTTTTCTGTTTTCTATTTCTATGATCATTTCATTTGAGTTTTATTTATAAAGATGACTAAATATGAAATGCAATCATCAACTTAATTCCATTAAAAGTCAGCTTCAGCTCCTATACCTGAGCAAAGCTCATAAATTTCTTCTATCTACTGATGTATTGTATAGCACAAAGGGGTAGACAACCTTTAAAGCCCTTCCTGAAATTAACAGGGTTTATCCCTTTTCATCGGATAATTCTGCTCGGCTGTAATGGGTAAAAATTTGCTGGAAGGTAGCATTTTGTATCTCGCATCTCAGAAATTTAGCAGGCACTTGTTTGCCAGGCTGACTAATGAAAACCTAATTTTCAGGCCCCTGTATTCATGAAACCTTACTAGCCTAGTTAGTTAGTAAAAATGCACATGTAGCTGAGTGCACTTTAGTAGTTCTTGTACCTCTCTGGGCTTTTAGTCAGTGATCCAAACAGCAGCTTACAGTATCCATGAAACTTAATTATATTTCATGTATTGTATGTAAATGTATGTAGCAATCATGCTTTCTCATGTGATATGATGATGAGAATAGAAAAGTATATTGGATTGAATTGCATCTAAAGTAAAAGAATCTTAAAAGAATTTGCTCTAAAATAAAATGTATTCTACATTGTACTTGTCACAAGAATTAGGTAACTCCCTCCCTCCACCTTACTTCTTTCTAAATAGAGCCAGAATTTCTCCTCCCCTTCTCCCAACCAACCTCTTTCAATACACCACAACACCTCTCGCACACCTCCCTCCATCCCTCCCTCCCACTAGGCCTCCCTCCCTCTACCCACCCATGTCTTTCTATAAAGTCAGGATTTGTCCTACTGTAGTAATGTATAATTGACGTATTATGACGTATGACGTCTATTGTGACGTTTTACCTGTAGCACGCGTAATGCGTTGTGCGTTTTGTTTTGAAGATGAGCGCAAAAAGATGCGCGGTGTTATTCAAAAATAATTATTGTTATTTTCAGTTTTATTCATCTTTGGAAACATCATACGTACAGATACCAGATTGAAATCGCTCAAGTTCATGTATTGTCACCACATAGTCTTCCTGTTTTGTCTTCACGGACTTTTCTCTTCATTTACATAAACTTGCCTTGGTGAGTTATTGTTCCAATTGATTTTAGAAAGAAAAAAACCAAGAAATTATTATTTTGTTATAAATGAGTATATGTATTAAGTATGTTTATTAAGTGTGTTTATGCGCCTTTATGTTTTATCAGGGGCTGCTATTTGGCGGTTGCTGGTTGACGTCTGATGTTTGGCATCTACTGTCTGACGTCTGTTGTTTCAATAAATCACCAACACTGAATATCGATCAAGACTTGTCTGCTGACTGTTCCTGTGCGTACTCCATCCTTTCACTACACCACAAAGCCCCTCCCTCCACCCCACCTCTTTCTATACAGCCAGGATTTGTCCTAACCCTCCCTCCAATGCACCTTTTCCAATATACCACAAAACCCTCCCCTCCCTACGTCCCTCCCTCCACCCATCTCTTTCAATACACCACCTCTTGTTGTTCAGCAAGGATTTCTCTTCCCGTATCTCCACCTCTTTTCTGTCTAAATAGAGCCAAAATTTCTCCTTCCCTCCCTCCTACCCACTCTTACCATCTTCCAATACACCACAAAACCTTTCCTTCCCCTTCCTCACTCCACCACACATCTTCCTATCCACAGACAAGCCCCCCCCCCTCTCATCCCCCATTCTTACATTGTATAAACAGACGAGCCCCCTCCCCCCTCCTCTCTCCAACCCCACCTCCTCCTATGAACTCACCTCCTCTTTTACACCCTCCACCAGGCCCAGATGCACACTCTATATATCAAGCAGGGGCAGATATGAATTATTGATTTGGTGATGTGCCCTTGTTTATCCTGGGCTTGTTGCCCTAATCCTCCCGAGCCCCCTGAGTGGGGGATGGCGCTGGCTCGTGACACATGCGGCCACTGAAAGATGAAATAATTGCGAATAATGAGAGAATGATGGCTGCTACCCCGGCAGTGGCGCTGATTTTATGATGTGCTGCTCCACTTTCGCAGTTCATATGGCGGTTCATATCCATACAGTTTTTGAGTGTGTCTGCGTGGTGGAAGAGTCAGGGGGTCTGTCTAATACTTCTTCTGCATCTGGAAATGTCGTTGTTCTAATTTGGCCCTGAAAAATAGGGTGTCCCGGAGGAGGATAGAGCCATTTCTTTCTCTTGATTGAGTTAGCACTAATCTTTTCAATTATTGATAGAAAATTTGATTGGTGTGAAGAAAGTAGGGTTGAGTTCACGACCGGTGTCACCTTCCATTGGCCTACATGTCTGTCCAGCCCTGTTCATATGTTAAACCAAAATCATGAAAATACCTCTACATTGCTGATGTACATCAGTAATTAAGTTTACAGCAAGCCTCTCTAAATACTGTCCATATACACTGAGAAAGCCATAAATATTGTGGTATTTTGGACATGGTGAACTCTCCCCACACCCCTAGCTAGAGAAAACATGCGATGTTCCGCTAAGCAATATGAATGTTGCGGTAAGTGAATCACATACCAGAGCCTGAGGCGCAATTTCACAGGTTTGGTTAAAGTCATGTAACGTGAGTATCCAAAGCTTCTTTATTCTATATTCTGTTATAGTTTTGCAGAAATTATGTAAGTAATTATTCAGGAAGCAAACAGTCCACACTGCATTTCGTGCATGTTGGTGCAAATGTTGTGCAGAGGTGGCGCATATGAATGGGGTTAATGGTACAGTACAACACTACAAATATGAAAGACGTAAAAAAAACAATGCCACACACACTCACACACACACACACACACACACACACACACACACACACACACACACACACACACACACACACACACACACACACACACACACACACACACACACACACACACACACACACACACACACACACACACACACACAAACAAACACACACAAAAACACGCGCACATACACACGCAGTTACATCATATACTTATCGTATATTATAGTGATGTAAGTCTGGAGATAAGATGAAGTAGATAGGAAGTGGGATTAGGAAGATAAGAAGGTAACCAGGGCATCATGACCCTAAAGTTGACAAGATCACACTATTTTCAGACCCTGGAACTCGAGCTCAGTTGAAATCAAGCTACCGGTAAGTGTGCAAAATGAGCAAATACGTCACTTATTTAAACTGGAAACTTTTTCATGTACGTGAAGTTTTCGCTCATAAAGATGTGTGTATGTTTCACTCATGAACTTGGGGAAATTCCCCCTTCAAAATGCAGGCATTAAACATGCTGTTATCAATACTGTCAAATTAAGGCATTAGAAATGCTGGTACAGAAGAAGTTACATGAATTGCTAGAAAGAAAGATGACCAAATGCATGAGCATCATCAGCTATAAGAATACAACGTCTTGTCAAGAAGTTTCACAAAGTTGGTCCATGCATGAGGAAAGACAGTGGATTCAAGCTACAAAGGTTAAACTGGAAAGCAAATGTTAAATCAGAATTGCAGAGTAAACCAATTTGGACAAGTCTTAAAGCACTGAATCAAATTGAACGTGTAGATGGGTAGGTTGATGTTTAAGCAAGTAAAGAAATCGGAGTATGAGTTTGCCAGAGTGAGGGTATTCCTTGGGTAAAAATGATAGGGGTCTGACGAAAGTATGGATCTCCTGCCCACCCCCCTTCTCCCCCCCTCCTCCTCCTCCCCCCCCCCCTCCTCCTTCCCCTTCCACCCCTTTGTGGCTCAGATCCTAGTATGTTAATCATCTTCCACTGTAGCTGTTTCTGCACTCATTTTACACACCATTGCTGTATTGACTATGCATTGAGGCAGAATAATTTATCCTTTTATTGATTTTTTACACACTAGAAAAGAAAGAGGGCACAGTGTTATGACCCGCAGCATCTGTCATTTTTATTTCACTGAGAATGAACCACCGTTTTTTGTACTTCTCTTAAGGTTGTGGTTTATGTTTTACTGGGGTAACCTAATTTATGGTATTTAAACACTTACTGTATATTGGAGCAGTACAGTAGTACTGTGATTGGGATTTATTGGGTTTTTAGAACATAGCACTTACTAGTATACTAAGTACATTTGACTTTAATAAAGTATCTATAATATGACACTATGCTAATATGGATATCAATGGTACCTTTCTTTGCTGTATTGTCAACAAGAAGTGATTTTTAAACAAGTGTTGTAGGAAATAATTTTTTTTCATACATACTCTAATATTTATGTACGTACATATTTTCTTCAGCTGCTGTTGTTTGAGTACTGTATGCAAACATACTGTATACGACATGATATGCACTGCCATGTGTGCTAGCCAATTCATTGTTGTAAAAATATAAATTGTTCTATAACTAACTGTGTTATGTAAATGTAGGTGTGGTATCTAGAAAAAGATGTTTTGCCAGTTACCAATCAATTCTTTGTTGTAAAATAGAGGTGATATAACCTACAACATTTTTTAATGAGCCCCCAGCCAATTCAATGTGGTGTAACAATTCTGTTAACAACAAAACAAAGCCAACAGAGTAGCTAATTGTAGCTAGTTCATGTACATTTTTTTAAAAATAATATAGTGTTTCATCAATCCCAAGCCGATTTTGTATGTTGTGGTAAAAACAAGATGTGATTTAGAAGAAATTGTGGCATAACCAAGAATTTGCCAAGAACATGTTTTGTAAGTTCTCCCTGGAGTATACTTGACTTGTAAGTACATTTATTTTTACATGTTTTCTTTCTTTAGTGGATTCTGGTATAATGAGAGTGCTGGTTAGCAAATGGCTTGAGGGGCATTATGCCATGCTTTCATAAGGGAGGATTTTTCATTTGCGTCGTACGATAAAGGTTTTGCAATTGGATGCATGGAATGGTTCATTTCGCTCAGACTGGGTGTGATTGTTAGGCACATCTCGTCCCAAGTAAGCAGCTTGGAGGAGGCTGGCCATCATGTACCCGTTTCCTGACAAATTGCTTACAAATCGCTCTATTTCAGCCAAAAACAAGGATTTATCACCTGGTTTTATGTGATGAGGGGAGATTGGACGAAGATTGGAGCAAGATTGGCTCTTCAAGTCGCGTTTGTAAACACACTGCAGTCTGAAGAGCAAGTTTATCAGAGATAAGGAGAGAGGAGGAGGAGGCAGAGATGGAAGGGTAGATTACTTGTAATAGAGAGAGAGAGAGAGAGAGAGAGAGAGAGAGAGAGAGAGAGAGAGAGAGGGGGGAGGGAGGGGGAGTGCGTGTGTGAGAGAAAGAGAGAGAAAGAGAGAGTGAGAGAGTGTGTGTGTGAGTGAGAGAGAGAAAGAGAGAGAGAGAGAGAGAGAGAGAGAATGAGAGAGAAAAGCAGAGAGAGAGAGAGAGAAGAGAGAGAAGGGGGGGGGGGGGATGTGAGAGATAAGTACAGCAAGACAGTGAATGAAAGAAAATTTGAAAGTGTGACATTCATGTCGGTGTCTTGATTTTTATTCATAGGAATTGTGTAAACAAATTCAAGGAATTATGACCTGACTACAGCTATTAAAGCTTTAATTTGTTTTATGTGAGGGTGTGCCAATGAACAATGGTTATCTTTCTACCTGTCCGCTTCCATATAATGCTCTGATCAAAAAGAAATACTATTTTGCATGTTTATATGAAAACTGAAAATGTATCTTTTCTCTAGTTGGAAAGGTATCAAGAACTGAACCATTAAAATTAAAAGGCTGGGATATTTTAATTTGGGCTTGCCTTGCATGTACTGTTCCCATTACTGTGGACAATCTCTCCTAACCTCTGCGCATGCAGTTCAGAGCATTCTCGGTCTGTAGGCTCTAGTCACCGCAGAGGTTTTGCACAACCCATCCAAAACCTCAAAATCTAAAGATCAATGAAATTCAGCTCAAAGTTAGTTTACCATTCTATTATTGAGAGGGAAGTAGTACAATACAGTACTTTCTTCCAATTTCTGTCTTTAGTCATTGAAAGCTATTTTCATACTTATGTATATACATCTAGAACATTTGCACATTTTTGTGGTTAAGTTTGATTATGTATTAATGCATGATATTCAAATAATTTGTCAGATATTTAAGGAAGGGGGGGAGGGGGTGTGACCTATTCCCATCATAATAAATCTTATATGATCATTTGTCATATAATTTCCAAATTTAGAACAATATCAAATTTATGATTTACAGCTTATTGTTAAGAATAGGGCAAAGTTCATTGTGAGGGTGTAAAACAATAGAACAACATAATGTAGATGAGATGAGAATCAACCCAAATAAGGCCAAATGAGAGAAGGCCCCTGTAAGTCATACATACGTTCAGTGTTGGAGTGCAATCGTTTGCGATCAATTTGTAACCTCAAAGTAGGGTAATCACACAGTGTACAACCAAAGTTTGCGCATGGACAGTCCATGTAAGTCTATGGTACTTTATAAACTAAAGAACATTTGAATGATTTGAGCCTCGCATGGCATGGCATGTACTGCAAGGAAACCCTATTGTAACTGTGAATGAGATATGACCAAGCCTCGGTCAGCCCGGCCGGTGTGGGTACAGAGAGAGAGATAACGAGTGGAGTTGGTAGCGGGCTAAATATTGACCTTCTAATTTCCGATCGCTGATGAGGGCTGGCGAAAACCCTCAAGGAATAATTCCTGAGACTGTGGATCGATGGGAGCCGCGCTGCAGAATGGCAAGAAACCCAAACACTGAAAGGAAGTGTGTCATGCCCAATTATTCAAAATCAATTTGCTTAAGGTTGCCCGTTTGACCTTTCATCTTTTGGTGGATTTTTGAATCTGAAGCAACCCTTGAATGGAGACAAATTATTCACCATGGCAAAGGATCTAAAAATGGTGGTAAACTTGAGCGGCCATTTACATGTACCACACTGACACAGAACATGATACAACAAAATGTTGGAAGACGTGTGTTGATATACACCTGAATGTAACTTATTACACATTATGTTGAGTAGATATCAGTGCTTTCCTCCCATTTCCACCCGTTCATGTGCAAAATGTTCCCATGGGAAATATAAAACCAGAATCGGCATTATGCTGACTGGCAAATTGATGTCAATGGGAAATATACAGATTTGTCTTGCTGACATGTGATCACATTCCACCAATCAGTAATTAATACTAGACTAACCTGAATAATAATGGCATACAATGTACATTAGACCCTTTAAACAAAACCTGTACTGCAAACACTACGGCACATCAAAGACACAAGCAATTTACAGTTTTGTACGAGACCCACATCACCAACTGCCTCAAAACCACAAGAATTCTTCGGGAAAAAAGTTTTGTGTTAGATGTTCTGAAAATAAAGATTTACAGCTTTTGAAAGTTATGTACACTACATCTCAAAGGAAGTGGTATAGGGAAAGGGAAAGGGAAGAAAGGGAAGGATCCGCAGTTTTTAACCACGGTGTATTTTGTCCAGTTCAGCATGAAACACGATGCTTTAGCCTAAAAAGCACCATGTTTCATTCTGAACTGGACAAAATATACTGCAGTTTAAAATTGCGGGTCCTTCCCTTTCTTCCCTTTCCCTTTCCCTATGCCAATTCCTTTGAGCTGAAGTGTACACTGTAATGTAAGTGTAAAAAACTTAATTTCAAGTTGCATACATGTATGTTACAAGGGGGAAGCCATGGTTAATCTTGAAGATATGTATGACATATTCGCTCTCACAAGAGCATATTAATGGACACAAGATAATCCAACAAAATGAACAGACAGAAAAACCCTGCGACGGTCGCCACAGAGCGGTATCCTTATCAATAGTACAAGAAATAAATAACACATATTCAGAAAATTTTTTAAACCCCTTTTCGTGATTTTGCTCCATTGCTGCACACATCGTATGCCACTCATTGATGGTTTGTACATGTACTGTAGCTGGCAGGTCACATACTGTATTCTGTGCTGTACCAGCAGTGGCTGGAAAAGGTTGAACTTTGCCTCACATGTTGTATGTACGCAGCCAAATGGAAATTTACAGGTATCAGTTCAGAAATGTGCAGAATTGCTGTTTGCCTTGGACCTGCATGTACTTTTCAAATGCATTTTGTAAATTCTGTAAGAAAAAAATGCATTTGATTCAAGTTTATTGCTGTATAGCTGTTGAGAATGGTGTAAAACATGCATGTTGTTATCTTTTTCCTGAGCCTTGTGAGAAAAACTTTGCCATAGCATACTCCCATCTTCATGATGCAGTACAGGAATATACTCCATTGCTCATGAGTATAGACCGTACAGCAGACAAATGTGATGCCACTTTATTCTAAACCTAGATTGCGATCAACAATATCCCCGGTATCTAAGGCAGCCCGTAGTTTGGATGACCTAATTCCATGGCATAGGGTGATGTTCTGTATTTGTCTGAAAGTAATTACCTTTCATGAATTTTTATTGATTCCTGTTTTTGGGGAAAGTAGTCATTTCATTTTAGAATTAGGTTGTGGTATTAGATTGAAGCAGCTGTGAAATTGGTGTCTCAAAGACTCTCCAATCTAGATCCTCACAACTAGTGAAGTGTTGCTACTCATACATGTACAGTAAATGCATACTGAAGTATATTGAGTGAAACCCGTAAGGACTGGGATAATAAAAGGGGAAAAATTATTTTAAAATGCACATGTAGGTGGATGACTTCATTTTCATCTGGTCTGTGATAGTTCATAGTATACCCTGTATTTTTCAACAGGCAAAATGTTTGTTGAATTTTGTTAAACCGTGCTCATACTTCTAATTTGTGAAAAAACATCAACAACTTGCCTACAAGCTATACTTGTTATATCATGCACAATGCAAAAGGACCACTTCCTGATGGCATTCACATCACTTCCTTAGAATATGTTCAATTGACAAATTGGTCCCAGATTGTAATGAAATCTGTACATGTTAAATGTATAAAGCCAGTGGCAATCTGGGAATGCAAACCAAAGTAATGTACGTACATGTATCTGACTGCATTGAGAAGCAACACATCCTCTGTGCATGTATATGGACATGTATGTACTGTACATGTATAGTGTAGTTGATTGACAGTGAAGTAATTGATTAAATGTGACATACAGTACCCACATGCCAATAATCTGACGCAAAGTGCAACGTTTTCAGCCAACTTTTCACCACAGCTGTAGCGAATTGCCTCTGAATCAACTTAATTGAGTTATATACTCCATGGAGGCATGTACAAACAATTTGCATCATAACAACTATACTGGACAGTAAGAATCCTGCAGATGTTATTACATTATTACATATTACAGTCATAAGCTGTTATTTTGGCGAGGATTTCATCATCAAATCACGGTTTGCAAATTTCACAACTTGCAGAAATATTGTCAAACTTGCATGTATACACACGTATATGTATGTCAATACAGTTCTTTGAGGTTTTTTTTTTTATTCATTGACTGAATTATTACTAAAGTATTGTTGGGTTAGATTTATTTTCAACATAATAATCATCTGTTATGTCACAGTGCCAACATTTTTTCCCACGAGAGAAGGCATTGGAAACGATGACACAGATAAACAAACAAACATATATGCAATGTATTATACTGTACTGTGCGTGTACTGTAAGGGAAACAACATTGGTCCTCCTGGTAGCTTGTAAGACAGAACATAAAACACACTGATTAATTGTGAGGATTATGAAATGAAACATGTACATGTATGTTCAGCATTAGTGAATATCTACCTCTCTTTTCAACAAGGGACACACATATTTACTGGCACATAGTATGCTGCTCATTTATTTTTTTTTAAATTATGGTAAATATAAAAAAATCTATAGTTGTACATTCATTAATGCATTCAAGTAATTTCTATATATGGACATGTTGCAAGTAATTTAAGCTGCTTTTCAACATGTAGGGAATAAAGACTAAAAAGTTATTCATACAGACAGGAGCTGTGCCTGTTGTGATGACTTTGCGCATAATAAATGAGTGGAGTTGGGGTACGATGACTCATACATTTAGGTTAGGAGCAGGGCCATACACATGGCGTGCATGACAGCTTATCATACTCCGGATTGGGTTATCAAATCAATACATGTCAGAGCCTCTGGAGCCAGCAGAAATATGAGAAAAAGATTTGTTGATTATCAAGTAGATATGGAGGGTGATGGTGGGGGGGGGGGGGGGGGGATAGGAAAGAGTGGGAGAGGTAGGAGAGAGAGAGGGCGGGGGAGAGGAATTGAGACAGGGAAAAGCAAGAGAGAGAAGTGGGAGGGGGAAAGTGGGTTGGGGGAGGAGTCAAAAGACAGAGAAATGGGGAAAGAGGAAGAGGGAGAAATAAACTAAAGCAGGCTTTAGAATAGGGAATGAGGGAGGAGGGGGGGGGGGGGGGAGCGGAAAAGGAATGGGGGGCAAGAAAATGAAGAAAGAGATGGAGAAAAGGGTCAAGCAAGAAGTGGAAAGAGGGAGAGATGGAGAAGAAGGAGAGAGATGGGTAAAGAGGGAGAGAGAAGGGGAAAGAGAGAGGGAGAGAGGGGAAAGAGAGAGGGAGAGGGGGGGGGGGGGACAGCCACACTGTAATCCTCTTCTGCAGATATGTGAGGCCCTTAGAAGTGATATATGGATGGAAATGTAATTCTGTACGTCTTCCGAGTCTGCTGTCGCTTAGAGCTATATGGAGGCCTTTCTCGAGTTAAATGTTTCTTAAAATCAAGATGGATGCAATGCTCACCTAAAATGTAAATGCATGTAATCCACAGAATATTCATATTTGTCATATATGACATTAAATGATTTAAAGTGAATATACATCCCCAAATAATTCAACAATACCCTCTGTGAATGCAATATAACAGTTCAGCAATCAGTTAACTGTGGGATAACCATTTTGTCCTGTCCAAATGTTGCTTTTTACAAATATCTGCCATGTTGATGTATTTGATATGGGTTAGAAAATTTCCTACCAAATGGAATATTCATGCTTCTAACGTATTGTACACATCAAGTGAATACATGTTCCCAAATGATTAGAAGTACCTTATGTTTACATAGAAACACTTCAGCAAGTAATAAACTCCAGAATAACTAATTTTCCCTTCTAAATGTTCCTTTCCCAAATCTCTGCCATGTTGATGTAGGATTTAGATTAAAAATTTCCCACCAAATTGCATGGTCTTTGAAAAAATCTGTGTGCTTGAAGGACTCTTGCACAGACAGATTCCCAGATTTGTGTTTTTTGCTGATGCAGTGCCATAGCTGCATGAGTTATTGCCTTTTAATTTATGCACAGTCTCCCCAGCGTCCGCCTTTCAATCACAGGCCCGATTCATGGAGAAGTATTGCCACAGGCATGAATAGAAATGAAATAATTCCTCTTCATTTTCCAGTCGGCCTTCCAATTATTCCAGTTTATCATTTGTTATCGCAGGCATGGTTTCAGGTCACTGTTTTGCCATAACCTTAAAAAATGCAACTTCAAACAATTGATGCATTTTGAAACCCTACAATTCCAGCTTTGCAATGAGTGTATCTGACATGGGAATAGTCATTTAAATTGAAGCAAATTCAGTGTTTCATTGCAGTTGCGATAACCTAGTGAAACATGACCCTAGATGGACAAATCTGACAAGCGAAAGGTTTACCACAATGGGGGCAAAAACTCAGGGATAATCAAATTCTACTTGACACATGGTGAGAAATTGACACATAATATCTGGGGGACAGAAGTTAAAACAGCACATTAACATCTCTCAAGTCTAAAAGGGGGTACAGTAATTGCAGAAGGAGAGGAAGGGATTTAGCCTTGCTCTCATGCTGTTGGACACTTTTAATCCAAACCGTAAAATAGGGTTTATTAGTTACAAGACTTATTTCTTTTCCATCCTTCCCTTTTTCTCAGGCTGTGCGAAAGAACTCAAGAATTGTTAGTCTGCTGCAGCTCAGAGCCTAACATGTTTACTGCAGACTTTCGAAAAAAAATTCCCAACAGCCTGGAAGTCAAGCTAGAAGTGAATACTACATACGGGTGTCTTCATTAGCCCGATGTGGGCGAAATAGCGAGCTTGTTCTGATCGAGTTAGCTCGCCAGATCATGAAATAGCTAGCTATTTGCGTCTTCATTAGCCAGATCAGACGAAATAGCTAACTAGATGAAAAATTTCCCGACCTCGGCATGCATCAGCACTCACAAGGCATTGTTTACGTTAGATTTTTATCCGTGCGTGAATGTGAGCTCACAACCGAAGCCATGCGGTCGTGGCCTATTCCTGTCGCACACTGGGCATGTGCGAACATCGGGATAATTTATGCATCCTGAGTTTCGATTGAATGAAGACGCGATTGCAACCTCAGGCCAGTTCCCCGGATCAGCAAAGTAGCTCGCTATTTCGTCTGATCCGGCTAATGATCCGGCTAATGAACGCACCTCATGTGAATCCTCACGTAACAGATAGTTACACAAATACAAACATTTGGGTCAATTTAACGAGTGGGTGGAGCTGTATAGTGTATGTGGGTGGTGTGTTTATTTTCTGGATATGTGCATTAACATTTCTGTACACATTGTACATTGTGCATATACCAGTGTCATTCTGTTCTATAACATCATATACTACACTATAGATTGATAAGTATAATAACTATACAACACTGTCTGATTATTGAACTTCGCAAAGGTCTGGAATATTACACAACTTGTGTAATAGATGTCCTATTATTGTTTAAGTTTTTTGTTTTTAGTGTAACACATTCCATAGTTGTGCGTTGTGTGATGAGCGCAGTTAGTATAAAAGCCCTTTCTGCCCATTTCAGATGCTTGTTTAAGATTTTCTGTGACCACCCTGGATCCATCAGCCCATTTCTTAGAGTCTGTCCTGTCTCGCTCCTGTTATCCCTGTACCATATTTTAACATTTATTTTTATACAATATCATTGATATTATCAATTAAACAATGATAAAAATCTCACATAAGATTTTTATAGGCACTGTGATTAAATGCTCAAGACACTTCACAACATAAAAAGTTAACACACACTGTATAACACAGTACTTGTGTTCATAAGTAGAAAACGAAATAATGTCTTTCTTCAAAACACACCATGAAACAAGTGAGTCATGAAGCTGCCCTTGAAAGTACATGTACTGTACCTGTAGTTAAAAGATTTGGGGCTCTTCATCTACATCATACATGTATGGTACATATGCCTACCATGCAACCCCAATCTACCCCCCACTCCCAATCCACCCCCCCCCCCCCCAATCTACCGCCCTCTTCCCAATCTACCCACCTCCATACACCCTGTGCATAAAGACCACCTGCTCTTAAAGACCACTGTTCTTGTGTCAGTTGAGTGGTTGTTCTGTATCGGTTTATCTGTAGGACATGTACTGTAGGATAAGATGCAAGCACATCACATATCCCCTTCATTAATCTAGCTTCCAGGCACTTGGACAATTCTATCAAATAAAAAATGAAAATTAGAGTCTAGTACTTTGCAAGAATAGTCAACTAAAATCATTCTCCTCTATTCTCAGTCCGTCACATTTGTAAGGGCGAGCTCTAGAAAAAATTGAGAGTGATACGGCTACTGGAGCCAGACTCCTTTATTTAATAGTTTGGATTTTAAAATGCCTAACAGCCTGAAAACCAGGCTACCCCTCTCTTATCCTCCACCACTTCCTATCCATCTCAATAGCTAACGACATCCGCACAGAGCAGAGGTAAACAAGTGCTCCCCATTTGAAGATGGTGTTATTGCTTGGTGCAGACTAACTCAAACATTCATGTCACTCAGAATGTCTCAAGTAATTACTCTTGTACCGTACCTGAAGTACACAGAGACTGATCCTCAGATGAGAGTGGCCACATTTAAAAGAAAGTGATACCTCTATTAGTGTGTATTAAGCACATTATTACCATAGAAATACGGTTGATGAACATTTAATGTGATTTATTATTACTATCATCATTACTACCAAGTATATTTTTATAATGAAAATTGCATCTCTCCAACGACTGCCTCTTTATTTTCTATGAAACCACTTTGCACATCATTTTTAATAATGTGAGTGGTTTATTGTGCTTGTGTGTGTCAGGTGGGAAATGATGAATAGATCATCAGCTTATCATACTGAAGTAAGACTAATAGTGCACTCTTCCAATGCGTGTGCTAATTAGAATTATTCAACGAAGCATTGGCACAATGTAGTGTTCTCCTGTAAAGAGTCATCAAAATGTTGTAAACTCTTTTCCCATGAGGCACTTTTTCCCTCCCGAGAATGAGAATGTCTCTGTGCCGGTCTGTGCCATTTCTCTCCAATTGATCGTGGATGGACCGAGGGATACGCAGGCACCTTAATTGATTTCTCTTGAAGCCTGTGCATGCCGCTGATGGATGTATCCAGTATATCTCTTTCATGGCAGATCTCATGTATATTTACGAGATTGTTTAAAAAGCGTGTCCTGGGTAATCAGCTCAGGGCAATACAGGGCGAGGTACGATGCTCCAGAACAAACAGCACTGAGAGACATGTTCTAATGCGCTTGGGCTGTGGAAATGCGAATTTCATGATGGTGCTTGGTTTCATGGTCTAGCTTTCAAAGCAGTGTAAACATGTTATTTTCTATGTGGTTTCACAAATTAGATGTAATGTTTTTAAATTGCGTTGAAGCCAATGATGTGTGCAGAATAAATGAAGTTGTCCATATGAGCAGAATACAGAAGTACTACTTGCCTTCCTCCAGCGATTGATGTTTGCATGTTTTCTGGCAAATATCAAACATTTTCTTTAAATACATTAAATGTAACGATCTGGTCAAGTACTCTGCTCAAAAACTCACTTCCCTTGCAACCCTCCTCAGAGTATCAACTCATTATCATATTTTTCATCAATGTCTTGTTTCTTTCTCTTTATTTTTTTTCTTGCATGTTTTCTGGCAAATATCAAACATTTTCTCTAAATACATGCTCACACATTAAATGTAACGATCTAATCAAGTACTCTGCTCAAAAACTCTCTTTCCTTGCATCCCTCTACAGAGTCCCAGGTCATCAATATCATGTTTCTCATCAACGTCTTGTTTCTTTCTCTTTATTTCTTCTTGCAGTGGGCCAGTCAGACATGACGGTGTAGACATTAGACACGAGATAGTAACAACTTCAGGATTTGCCTATCTATACTTCTACAGTGATGCAGCTTTTAATCTGGATGGATTCAACATCTCATATAGGTAAGCAACAATACCAGCAAAGATACATCCCATTTACAGGCCCAGAATATTTAGTTGTGCTAGGTGTAAAAAAAACCTTTTGACATTTTTCAATAATTATTGAAATAATTTACATCTCAACTCAAGCCGGAATTTACACATCCTCAAGCTGTAGGATGTCATATTTTTAGATGCCAGTTTTATGTCATTTTATCAATTGTTATTCTTGCAATAATTCTTGGCATAATTCTTTGCATATTTGATGAGATTTTTAGATGTGTTTGTAACAGATATTTGACTTCGGACATGACAAAGCCCATTGTGTATCACACCTGTTAAACAACTAACAACTCCATAAATAATGCATGATACATGTACTTCTGGCAGAAAAGACCTTGAGGGTTGACACGTTTGATGCACATTGGCCATTGTTGTGTTCTGAATTAATTATCTGATACCCACACATTCTTTCTCCCTTTCAAATAATTGCTTGTCCATATTAAATGAGGGAAAAACACAATTGTACACTAAATTGTCCCCCCTCTGTTGCAATGTGCATCCTTGTAAATCTTCTGTGGAGTTGCCATGGCAACACTGCTCAAGTAAGATCTGTGATGCATGAGAAATGTATACTGGACGTTTTACCTGTGGATATTATGTTGCTCCTGTGTGGAAGTTCTCTTTAAAATGCCACCAGCTGTTAACTTGGGTTCGTGGTAGTGTGTACATGTACAAATACATTGAACTACTCTGGAAGTATGTACATGCACTGTACTGTAGATACACATTATATGAATGTCCCACTGGTTTATATCCAGAGCTGTGCATCGTAATACACCCCAATCCTCCCCGACTGGCTGCTGTTAGCTCCTCGTAATGCGTTCCATTGCCGGGGGCGTTAAACATGATGAACATACCTCATGGATTCATGCTCTGTAATAGTTATTTTTAAATCACAAATGCATCATTGTTACTTCTAGGCATGACCCCATGCTACTGTATGTAGTCAATCTGTCAGTGTTTCTGAATCATTGACTCCATTTTGCTAAGACTATTTCTCATGTGCTGAGTCTAGAATTCAGAGACTTTTCTCATATGCGTTGTACATACACTCCAGCTCAAAGGAATTGGCACAGGTAAAGGGAAAGTTAAGGAAGGAAAGGAGCCGCAGTTTTGAACCGCGGCATATTTTTGTCCAGTTCAGTATGAAACACAATGCTTTAGCCTAAAAAGCATCATGTTTCATGCTGAACTGGACAAAATATACCACGGTTCAAAACTGCGGCTCCTTCCCTTTTTTCCTTTCCCTTTACCTGTGTCAATTCCTTTGAGCTGTAGTGTAAGTAGTAAATGTACGTGTATATATGCACCTCACCATTATACCGGGACATAGCAGCGATCCAGTCTGTAGTCTTCTCTTACAAACTCTTGCTTTAAAGGGATAGTTCACCCTGAAACTATTTTTCTTTGAATAAAGGTAGACACATGAAAGAAAAATATTAGTAAAAGTTTGATGAAAATCCATCAAAGGATAAGAAAGTTATGATATTGTGACATCACGTGCGAGGTGCTCTCCCATATGTTGTCATAATCATAAGATCATAACTTTCTTCCCTTTGATCGATTTAAGTCAAACCTTTACTGATATGTTTCTTTCGTGTTTCTGCTTTTATTGAAACAAACTAATCTTCAGGGTGAACTATCCCTTTAACATGGTGGCTGTACTATTGAGTCTGTGTGAGCAGACTAGCACATGTGATGTAACTTGAAGTAACTCCTTGTACTACCAGCTTTTCTTGTACCTTTAAAATATACCCAAGAGTGTTGCAGGCCTATATATTCATAAACCCATATTGTGGAACCAGCCAACAATAATTAAATGTAGATAGTGTTAAACAAAAACTCGCAGATCCTGAATCTTTACATTACCAATGATATCATGCTGAGTGTAGAATCACTATGATTTCTATAGTTCCCAGAATTGAAACTGTAAACCGTATTTTGCTAGCAGCCAATTAGAATTGATCAAAACCATGAAATGCTACATGGCCCGTGTGGTACTATTTTTCATGCAGTATTATGAGTATTACAATGTATTCCATTCATACCTCTACATCCATATCAGTAACATACAAATTCAAGTGGATGCTTCTAAAAAAGAGTTATTTTGCCCCTTGAAATGTACTCAAAGAAAGGGCTGTTATTGATATCCAAAAGTCCCCTGTGACCCCAACCACCCTTGCCTGAAAAAAATATCTTAAAAAGAGAAAAATGTGCAGCATGATTCAGTTATAGTGTTTGTTTCATGACATCAGGGTAGAAGGAAAGGCCAGCTAGTATATTGCATTCTCATCTACCTGAAGCACTATCTCTCCCCATCCATGCCGGTGATATTTTTTCTGGTTGTGTGTGTGTAGGCTGAAGACCACTTGTCCACCTCAGTTTGTCCTGTGCTCTCCAATGGCAGAAGTATGACTACTTCAAAACAAATTTGGATAGTTGAATAACATTCTATATAATTATGTACCGGGTAAATGCAATTTTGTTTACCTCAAGGTTTGTTGTTTCTCTGTTCGTGTATGCTTTTTCATGTGTATTCTTTCATGACTATTTTTGCTTGTGTGTTACTGTGTTTGTATGTGTGTTCTTGCATGATTGTATTGTTTGTGTGTGTATGTGTGTATGTGTGTATGTGTGTATGTATGTTGTGTGTGTGGGTGTGTGTGCACATGCATACGTGCATATGTGTATATGTGTATGTGTGTGTGTGCACGCATGTTTGTTATTGATAGGGAGGAGGGTGGGTTACATCCACATGACATGGGGATATGTTGGTAAAGGACTATTATCTCGGCGCAGTAAACAATGGCCACCAGCCAAGGCAATGGCACAGGGTAGTATAGGGGGTTAATGATTGATCACAGACTTCGGACCTGATAAGTCTTCTTGGGCGCATTTGCAGATCGATTGATGTTTAACTCATGAACGTTTACATTGTAGAGAGGTGTAAGTCCTTGTTAGGCATACAAAGGCACCGTAGCACAACAGACAGTGATGATGCAGTTACATGTACATACTGAATATGTACCATACATGTTATAAACAATTTCCTGACACATGAAAAATTATTGAAAAAAAGTTGCAACTTGAATCCAGCTGAATTTTTCACATCATTAAGTCAAAGTATGTAAATTTTGTTAGAAGCAGATTTTGTGACATTGTATCATTAATTATTCTTGTAATAATCTTTGAATGTTTAATTAGATCTTCATTTTGGACAAATTTGGATCTAAACATCTGTGTGTATGAGATAATGACCTCACAACACAATAATGCCAAATTGTGCATCATGCATGTCAATCCACAAGGTCTTTTCTGACAAAAGCATCATGCATTTATTAATGTCAGTGTGATGCCATTTGCTTGGTGGATTGACAGGTGTGATGCACAGTGAAAATTGTCGTGTTCTGAGAATTGATTACATGATACACACAAATGCTTAGGACCAAGTTTGAATTATTGCTGTTATATTGTACAATCTGAAAAAGGTGCATGCTGGGATCGAGAAAGTTTCAGGCTAATGAAGATGCTAGTTTGCGAACTACATGTAGCTCACCATTTGGCCATCTAGCCCAAGATTTCTTGGGAAATTTTCTCGTCCAAATAGCTAGCTATTTTGGCTGATCTGGCTAATGAAGACGCAAATAACTAGCTATTTCGTGATCTGGCTAGCTATCCCGATCACGAACTAGTTAGCTATTTCACTACATCGGGCTAATGAATCCCACCTTATATGTGTTTCATTGCTGCCAGCCTGCCACTGACTTTGACTAGGCAGGACTCTGGTATGAGAAGGTGCTCTTGGTAATGAGGGGTAATTAGTGCTGAGTGGTATCCTTGAGAGAGAGCGTTTCACTGTGGATGTACCGCATGCATTCTCCCCTGGTGGGGTCATTAGCACAGCGAGACTTCTTTGAGAACTAGCGCTGCACCGCTGCCCCTGCGCTCTCATTCAAGAAGGCCCTTCTGCTGTTTCTACCTTTAGATTCATTACACTTCACAGTGAAAATAATTAGGCAGGGCCTCCGGGTGATTGAGCCCCCAATGCAAAAGAGATCCCCCTGCAAATAAAACAGCAGATGCCTTTTGAAAAATTATTTTTCGACATAGGTTATAAAGCTCACAATCGGCCATTTTCGTTATGTATGCAAATTTCATGCATGACGTTTAAACAACATGTTACTAATAGTAATCCCAAAGCTTGTCTGAGGTTTGTCATGTAGCGGCAGCTTATAGATTCAGATTGCGTTCTAAAACCCTGACAAGTTCTGGAGTAATATGGCTGGGTTGGAATTGTTCATTCATTGGGCTTTAATCTGTAAGGCGTATCGTCAACCACCCAAAATTGAAAGAGTGAGTGGGCCGTTTAAAGAACGATTGGAGTTTGACAGTCGTAAGATACAAATGGCAATAAGCTGACACTTACTGGAAGTTTATGCCATACCGTACTGTCAAGTGACACTGGTGATTGCTGTTTTCCAGTGTTAGCAATAGCTCTCCAGGTACAAAGAATGGTTTGCCTACAGCCTGACATATTGAGGTTCATTTTTGAAAGAAAGCTGCATATATTTGAAGACTTTTTTTTACATTCATGTGCAAAGTGTGTTGCATGGAGCTGAAGCAAATCAAAATTGCAATATTTTAGGAGGTAAATTACTGTGCTGTATAGATGATGTTTACATACTGTACAAAAGCCTAAATAGACATGAAGCTGATGGGTGAAAAGAAGTCTGGTAATTTATTTTTTACCCAGGGGTGATAATTAGCTACAGTTAATGGCATTCTTTAATTATATATTTTATTTTTATGTTCTTTATGTATTTAAAAGTAATATCTTGCTGAGATTTGTCTGGAATAAATCATGTCCCTTTGAATGTTCACCTGTTTTTTCACATAGGGTAGATGTGGAGCAATCTGCCGCCAGGAATCCTAAAGTGGAAATTAAACCCTTATTAGTTTAATGAAATAGAAGTAGACAAATCAGAAAAAAAACAGAAAAAACAGAAAAACCAGACATATTATATTATAATGAATGTATTTGTGATTTAAGATCGTTATCACTATCCTTGTAATCTTGCTCAATAAATCCAATGTAGACAAGTGATCTTGTAAAGTATTGTCTATTTGCATGTATGCATGGTAGACAAACACAATGAAAATAACACAAACAGTACATCATTGCAGGCCAATGCAGCTGACCATGAGGGTTAATGATCAGATTTCAGTGCTAGGAAATCATGAGTTCTCAATTCCCTGATAATACACCTTAATTTTCCTCACACCTTAGCTGTTAATCTGTTTCTCTGATATTCCTGTTTGCATTCAATCCCCCTAATTGTCTGGATTTCATGCTGCTAGAGTTTGGAAGTGGGTGAATGGGTGGTAAATGTGTCGCTCTCTAGTGGAAATCCCTGTAAAACACTCCAGCAATCTGTTTCATTCAAGTGATGTCCAATATTGTTCAAGGAGGATGGGAGTGAGTATGGGATTGAGCCTGGTTGTAAGGAAGGTGGGGAGAGGGAATGTTCAGAAAACAATAAGGGACAGGTAGGTGTAAACATATCAATATTAGAGCTGTGGTGGGAGAAAGGGAGAGAAGGGAGGGAGAGAGAGGAGGGAGAAGGAGGATACATGTAGGTAGGAGGGAGAATTATAAAGAGGAAGAGGAGAGAGAAGAGATTAAGAAGATATAGGATGGAGTAAAGAGTGGGAGAAGAGTAAACAAAAGGGAGGATAAAGGAGAAAGAAGAGATAGATAAGAGGTATAGAAAGGAGGGAGGGGGAAAAGGGAGAGAAGAATATAAAGAGAGAGGGAGGAAGGAATTTACAGAACACAAGAAGAGACAGGAGAGTGTAAACATATAAATATTAGAGCTAGGGTGGGAGAAAGGGAGAGAGAGAGGAGGGAGGGGATGGAGCGAGATCTGAGGGAAAGACAGGAGGGTAGAGAAGGGGTCGAAAGGAGCAAGTGAGTGAGAGATGGGGAAGGGGTGGGGGGAAGGAGGGGGGGGGGGATACAGAAAACAAGAAGAGACATGTGAGCATGAATATATAAATACTAGAGCCAGGGTGGGAGAAAGGTAGAGAGAGAGGAGGGAGTGGAGGGTTGGTAAGTGAGAGACTGAAGGAAGGGAAGGGATAGAAATGAGAGGTCAGGAGGGGGGGGGGGGGGGTGGTGGAGAGCTAGAGGAGGGAGAGGAGAGATGTGGAGGGAAACACATTGCAAGTAGTGACTGACGTCAAAAGCCCAGATTTGCATGCATTATGCAGCCCTGCCAAATTTGTGGAGATTGGCTCTCTATTGGGCTTGACAGTTTCAAGTGTTGAAGACCTTTATCAAGCGATTTCTGGGCTAGGGTAATATCCATCCACATCACGGATTGAGGGGAGTATCAGAATGCGTGCGGTGCCATACGTGTAATGTGTGTAGCGGCCAGCCTAAATTAGGATGTAAGCTCATGTGCAGGGTGAGGGGAGAAAGTTGGCGTGTGAGACAGGAGGAGGAAGAGGGGCGGATGGGGGAAGGAATGACAGGAAGAAGAAAATGGAAAGGGAGATGAAGGGGAGAGGTTGAGACGAGATGTATTGAGACATAAGGAGGGAGCAAGAGAGAGAAGTATAAATAGTAAAGGAGATAGCAATGGGAGGAAGAGAGGGATTGCAAGCATGGAGGGAAGGAATAGGGGATGGAGTGGAACAGGAAAATATCTCCAAGGGAAACAAGGGGGACAGGGCAGAAGTAATAGGAAAAAAAAGAATAGGAAACTTTTAAAAAGGACATTTGAATATCATATGAACTGTAATATTAATATGAACAAGCTTTCCTTCCACATGCCTGTAGTGATGTGCAACATACTGTATGGATGGAGGATACTCCCTTAAATACATGCATCTAAATGATGTACAGTACATGATGGTTTATCTCATTCATTATGTTATATTATATTGTATTATAGGTATGAATGTTGGTTTGAAGTGTCAAATGCTACTATGAATTTCATATTAGGTGTATATAACTCCTCTGTCCATCTCTCTCTCTCTCTCTCCCTTCCCATTAAACCATTCCAGCATCAACAGTTGTCCCGGCAACGGGTGCAGTGGGCACGGGATCTGTGACAGCTACCATCTCAACTGCTCCTGCGATCCGCTCTGGACCGGGGAGTCCTGTGACATTCCAGCGTGTCCTAGCAACTGTAGTGGGCAGGGCTACTGCGATGCAGACTCCCATGCATGTGTGTGCAACACCGGCTTTAAAGGTGGGTTTACTAGGACATGGACCTATTAATATTACAACCACAATGATAGTTAGGCTTTATAGCTGCTACTTGTGTGTTTTGGGCCCTGCATTTAGCAGTAATTCAGCTATCACCTGGGCTTTGTATCTTTATATCTGTTTATTGTGTTACAATGACTAATAAAGAAATCTTGAAAAAAAATTAACAAATTGTGTCTCTGGAGGACACATTTGTTGTATGAAGCTGTTTTTATCACTACTTAATTGATGAGAGGGTATGCCTGTGAAGCACTTGTTGTAAACACAGCAACTAAATTCCTACATCATTACAAAGCAGTACCCCAAATTCCAGTTATTTTCATTATGACACATATTTGTGCATCAAGAATGCAATACATGCAGACATGTAGCATGTACAGTTGAAGTTTGGAAAGCAATGAAATAGTCCTAGAATGTACACTCCCAAATAGACAGACAGCAGTGGTGGTGTGTATATAGCAAACACGGATGCTGCCAACTTTGAATAGAATGGCAATGAGGAAATGCCAGTTTTGAATTGTGTGTACTTTGATGATGTCACATTTATTAAATTTGCTCAGTCATTTCCATCTGGGTCATCAAATTAACATAATGGATTCTACTCCTCTTTCCTCTCTCTCTCTCTCTCTGTCTCTCTCTGTCTCTCTCTGTCTCACTCTGTCTCACTCTGTCTCTCTCTCACTCTCCCTCTCCCCCTCTCTCTCTCTCTCTCTCTCTCTCTCTCTCTCTCTCTCTCTCTCTCTCTCCACACTATGATTCTCAATACTGTAGCTTAAACAAATGCTGCACATATTTGTGTTTCCTTAGTGTCTTTGCCATGTTTTCCCCCACGATTTCCCCTTAATATATTTTCTCCCTCTTAGTGCCATCTGTGTAGATTCTACATGTAGCTTAAATACATGTAAATAGAGTATACCATATGTCACCAAAACAAAGTAATAGATTCTATTCATATATCTCTCTCCATCTCTCACTCTCCTCCAATATTTATTTTTCCACAACTCTAGATATTTTCTCAATGTTTAAAAAGTGGTCGCTCTCATACATATTTAATTGAATATGCTGATCTTATAGAAGTTAAAGCAAATGTCAAATCTTCAACTTCTACAAGAAAGGAAGTCAACAACCGTTTTTAAAGCAAATTTACATTTGAATATCAATCTGTCTCTGGGGATCAGGAAGTGATAAGGCAAAAAAATGATTCCAATGTTGGAATGAAGGAAGCTGGTACATGTACATGACATCACAAATTGAAATATTTAAAGGTTCGAAGAGAAGAAGAGAAAAACATTCCAAATCTGATATAAAACCTTACCGTATTTGGGAAACAAGACTTGTTCGTATTGGTGAGAATCCTGTTTAGGCGTTATTCTACAGATGAGTAAACAATGACAATCGACCCGTGTCACTTTATTGTCAGTGTATGAAGGAGGAAGCCGGTGGCGAGCTCACTCCATGGTACGGCTCATTTTAAGGAGAACAAAACCCTCTGGGATGAATCAATTTTGAACAGAAAAATCCCAGGAAAATTGACAAATGATTAAAGACACTCTCATTACCATGTGTAGTAAGCCAATGAGGTTTTCATGGCTTGGTGATGTGTGGGTTAAAGGATATTATTGTAAAGGCTTGTGTGTTGGCACTGGCATCTTGAAGTGTCCATGTCAGTGTTCCCTTTGAGTTATATGCTCCATCAGAGTATGTGTAATGTGTTTTGCTGATTGTCATTGCGTTCCACTTACAGTGTGCTAAATATTACCAATAAGTTTATAATACCCAGCCCTTCACACTTGTATCTTCTTATCAGTGGCAATTTTGTCTGGGCCAGCAACATTCATACCTGTTGCGTGATATTCGTTCATTGGAATTGTGTCAGTTACTTTGACCAATCAGCTGCATGGAATGTTCTACTTGTCAGGGCTCAGTAAAAGGTTAAGTTGTGCTTTAAGCACAGTTTATATAAAGCACAAAATGGAGATGGAGCCGTCTGATACATGTACTTGCATGGAGTGCAAAGTACAAAGTTGCCTAGTCATGAGACTACAGGAGTTTATCCCTAATCTATTGATCTATTTATAGAAGGTGACAACATTGTTTTGCTTGGGTTTTGTAGTGTTATGAATAGTGATTTTAGTTCAGTGGATAGCTGTACGCATTACATGCACTATACAAATGTTGCTGTTCTTTTGTAACAATAGGTGGAACCTGGAGGCGTAATTAAAAAAGTCCTGTTGACATACAGCAGCTTGAGTGGCATTCCTATCGTATGGCTCGTATTCAAGATAGTGTTGAACTTAATACGTGTACGAAGCCTGGACTAACTTGATGGGATGCTAAATAAAACAAAACAAAACGATATTATTGATTCAATATAATTGATTTTGTCCTTGGAATCACTGTGGTATATTGAGTTTGTCCTTATAAAAATTACAGCAAATAATTGAAATCATCCACTATTGTGATTTTGTAATGAAAACGAATAATGCTGTGACAGATGATTTATTGCGCCCTTTAAAGTTAGTGTATGTTTAGTACACAGACTAAGCTAACAACCACTGTGAATATGGGCCAATCAGTAAAAGCCCTTCTTTGGTAGACAAACTGTTGTGTATTTGTATGTACACTCCAGCTCAAAGGAATTGGCATAGGGAAAGTGAAAGGGAAGAAAGGGAAGGAGCCGCAGTTTTAAACTGCTGTATATTTTGTCCAGTTCAGCATGAAACAATGCTTTTTAGGCTAAAGCATCATTTTTATTGCTGAACTGGACAAAATATACCATGGTTTAAAACTGCGGGTCCTTCCCTTTCTTCCTTTCCCCTTTCCCTTTGCCAATTCCTTTGAGCTGTAGTGTATATTTACTGGTGCAAAAATGTGCCAGTGGCTCGTGTAGGGTTGAGCTTTGATCGGTGGATGAGAGTTTCTATCAATTTCCTTGTTGTGTTGTATTTGGAACATTACCTTATTAGGGTAAGTCCTGCTTCCCCACGCTTTCCTGATATAGCACTGACTGTATCATAGCCTATCCTGTCATTGAGAGCTTTACTGAGAGACACAAGTGATGGTGATGACTTTTAATTTGAAATCCCCATGATTGTTTCATTGAACACCTCTAAGGAGTGCACATTTCCAAGAACTTGTATTCCCAATGGATTCCACTGTATTCTATGAGCATAAGATGATGTTATATATATATAGCTCACATAACCCGAGGGAGGAAAGAGAATGGTAATAGGGCAGTGAGTGAGGGCTTATTTATAATGGGAATACATGGTTTGAGGAGAATATTAATGCGGGAAGTGAGTGCATCTAGCTTGCTGCCATGGTCAGATGGCTGATTGTTGGGCTTGGTGTCAGGGGATCCTTGATCTCATGTCTAAGTTTGGCCACGTTTCATCACTATCCTGATCTGGTCTGACTCACCAAGGACCTACACGCTATATATCCACAGGTGTATGTTGAGTAGCATGAGTTCATTCTCTTCAGGAAACTAGGTGTGAAGATCCGTATCACGTTTAATCCAGGAACCTGTTTTTTTTTTTTTGTTGCGCCCCTCTCCACGCACCATGCATGCCTCTTTGCTATGTAAGTCCGCTATTGTGCATTGGCATTGACAAATTCTTTGCTTTTTAGCGTGGGGGAAATGCATGCTCTCATGCATGGGTTTTGAGTCATAAGTGACTAAGCCAGGCATGTTTACACGGATACTATTTTGCATGGCAGTACGAGCTGGTAGTTGATGAAGTGTGAATGCGCTTCTTACACAAGTGATTGGATGACATAGAGTCCTTCAGCCTTGACTATCGGTGATGGTGAAGAGAGAAGGTGTTTCGCACTTATGATGTAATGTATCCATCATTTAAGAATACATTGTATAAAAATACATGTGTATACACTTTGCATATTTACTTGTTACTTGAACATGTACATAGAAGACCAGGTAATTCTGGGAATGGGCTGATGAATGGGATAAAACAATTTCGAGAGGAGAACTCCTAAGTTTCTAAAAGTGAAGTACAAGCAAAACCAGAATGAGGAAAGGGGGAGCAGAAAGGAAGAAGAAGAGGAATAATAATGTATTGGAAGGCTACCGGGTAATGGGGAAGGGACAAGGAACATTGGTTCTGAACAGAAAATACAGTACAGAGAAGTGGCTCTAAAGTTATATAAGAAAGAAAGAAAGTGGAGGTAGATAGTGATATAGAGAGAAAGAGAGATACAGAGAGGGTGGTATACATACATATATGTTTAGAAAGAGGGATACAGTAGATAGAGGAAAAGGGAGAAAGTGTAACAAAATTTGTGTAACATTATAAAAAGAAAAAAAAAGGGAGTGTAAGAGAGAGACACAGAGACAGTGAGCAAGAGAGATAAAGAGAGAGAAATAAAGAGAGAATGGAAGTGAGATGGAGAGAGAAAGAGAGGAAGAGAATGATACAAATCAAGAAAAGGAATGGGTAGAGAGTTTTGTGGTGATTTTAGAGGCTTGCTGGAAACATTCTTACCGACCTGCACTGGTTATATTTATACACAGTGTAGCGGTACTGTCATGATTATGGTATATGAACAGAGTTTTTTAGTCTTCAAGCAGGTGCAAATCTACTTCTGACTGTTCATGACTGTGACATAACAATAAGGCCCTTGCTATCAGACCACTGAGGCAGAATATAGTGCTATTTCTGATCGTGAATTTCAGACAGTAGTTCGTGATTTGGCTCTTGAAGTTGCAAAAAGCGCAGTATTTAAATTTCAGTTTATGTTCCTGACGATTTCTAACCATGCTGTTTTGCAGTTGTGATGTACTTGAACATAAATTACAGATTCACCAACTGCAACACATGTGTTCCCTGCTGCAACACGCACATGTACAGTATGAGTCACACATTGATCAGTTCAAATCAATTCTTCCATGTGATTTAGAGTTGACAGACTGATTTTGTTGTTAGTGAATAGAGTGCTCTTAATCATCCAAGGTCTAGTGCAACAAATGAAAGATGTATATTTGTGGGCCCCCCTTGAAAGGGAACTGGATTATCCTGTAGAGGGTTTAGTCATCAGTTAGATGTCAAATGACTGGATGCCCAATTTGTGGCATTTTGTCGAGAGGTGAAGCGTAGGGAGTTGTCTGTGCTGTTGGGACTTAAAGCTACCATTCAATCAATGAACAAGGCAGATCACATGTACACAGATCTCTAGGTTAGCCCATTACAGGATTTTGCTTTGCTCACTCTATTCCAGACATTTGCGATCACGGCTCTCCATCTATGTCTATATTTTGTTCTTGACATGTGATGGTACAGCTTTTTCCAGTCAGTACATTGAATACATTCATGTCTACATGTAAAATGCTGCCCCCTGCCCCCCCCCCCCCCCCCCCCCCAGTTATCCACCAGGGGCCATATGTATCAAACATTACTAGCCCAGTTGGTTACTAAAAATGCATGTAGCTGAATGCACTTCAGTACCTAAGTAAGGCTTCATGAATATGGCCCCAGTATTCTATGCTTGGTACCTTTTCTTCTCATTATGTGATCTGCAGAAATTGTCTTTTCCTTATAATGTTCTGATTGTACTTGGTACATTGTCATCATTCCATGGTTCAGCATTTGTAGCATTGAGGACCACATCTTCTCTTGAGGGTTTCAATATCTTGGGTTATCATCATAAAAAAGAAATTTAGTGAAAAACAATTACTGGTACACAATTTTGCATTAATTTGTCTATTACATACAGCTGAGCAATTTAAATTACTATTTATTGAGTATTCGTCATATTGCACAATAGTTGATAGCACCCTTTAACAGATACAGTTCCTGACATTTCCATCGTCAAAGTGCCAGGAATTTTGATTAACACTTCGAATTTGCCAACAGCAAATGCCGTTTTGATTCAAGTAGTCTTGTGTCAATGAGCTTTACCATATCAAGTATACATGAGTGCCATATATGCAACACCTTCCCTCCTCATGTTGCAGACTATTTCTAGTTTCAATTTACCTTCTTGTCTAGAGGTTTGTTCATACAGGAGCGGATTCCCTCAGTTGCTTGCTTCCTGTTCTTTCTATGTGTTCTAATGACAGTTGTATGGAAATGGTGTAGACACACCCAGTCTTAGTCATGTTGAACTGTTGTTGAAGTTATGGTTATTGCAAAGATAAGTTAATCATGTAACAATCAATTTCCTGTTTGGAAACCAATTAATATGGAAAGACGAGGAGAAAAAAGGGAGACACTGAAAAAAAATAAAAAAGAAAGAAATTGAAATTTCTTCATTTAGCAAGATTAGTCAGCTGCTTCTGTAGAGTTGAGAAACCTTTTGAAAGGATAAATGCTGCCTGCACCATTACCTAACTGGAGACGGCGAGAGATAGAGATGATGGTATGAACTTTTAAGTGAGTTTACCTGGAATGCAATCTTCAGTTTTCCCTCTTGAAATGGTTTTCTGAATTGCTCAAATGGAGCATATTTGACATGGGGAAAGTGAAGAAGAGGATTGCGCTGCAAGTACTGCATGCTATGTGCTTATAAAAGCAAGTTTGCCCACTCTTTCAGTTGGAGCCAACTACATAATAGTATATCATGATCGTATCATATGAAAGGGATGACGTTGCTGGTGTTGCCACCTTCTAAATTCATTACTTCAAATGTCATCAGTCTTCTTAGATTGCTTCAGTTTTTGCCTTTAATTTAACTTGCCTTAAATTTTTCTTAATATACATGTATTTTTCTGCCAGAAATATGTTTCTGTTTGAACTTTTGGGCAATCTGATCAATACATCAGGTAGTTTGTCTTTTGCCTAATTGCAAGTTCCTCACGTGTCCTCATTATCTTTACAATTGTGATTATTTCATTTATCCTAGTTCTCACTATTCCTGCTCATGTGTCCTAGATCAGCCTTATCTTTCCAGCTAAATTGTTTGCGTTTTATGTCTAATCTTTTCACTTTGTTTTGTTTCTAATGTACCCTTGTGGCACAGGACGTGACTGCGACACTCTGGCTGAAGATGGCCTCTGGGAGATAAGAGAGGGCGCTGTAACTCAGGGCCGAAGCGCAGGGAGCACCACAGTGGTTGGGGATGACCTCTGGGTGATTGGCGGCTACACGTACGAGGAGAGAGAGAACCTGACGGTCACGAGGTGAGCTCCATTCGTTCATTAGTCTCTATCCCAGACCTATGACTTTCTTTTTTCTCCCCCATTCTAGTCTATATGTGCAGACTCTTTTTAAAACATGTCTCTGTAAGATAGACTAGTATCTTTAAATTTGACCTTTGACTTCATGGTTGTGTCCCAATAGACTCTTGGACATTTTTTATTCCAACTGACAAATAGAGTCTGGAACTCTAAGACTAGTCACTGTATCATTCTCCTCTTTTCTGTCTCACATATCAGGACGAGCCAGAGAATGAATTGAGGATGATTAGTCTACTGTAGCCAGACCTGTTTATTGAATGTCGTAGTTTGGATTGGAAATGCCCAGCAACCTGAAAACCACGCTGACAAGGGTCTGTGTCTGTGAACTAGTCAGGAATAGAGTCTGCTCTCTTTTATGTTCTATGTTGTTATTTCATCACACAAATGAATCAGTGAACACAATATTTTTTTTTTTTACAGAAGTAGTTAGGTACAGCAGAGGTCAGAACAATAAGCAAAGATAGAACAAGATGGAGGTGCAAAGCCGGCCAACCCCAAGTTGGGGGGGGGGGGGGGGGGACACCTGATGATTGATTGATCGTGATGTATGGGATGCAGGCATGGAGATAGCGTGTAATCAGAGATAAGGAGTGATAAGTAACGAGTTAATAAATTATGATCCAGTGGTGTGTCATTGACACCGTGACAGGGTATCTATCATGAAAAGGATGTACTCCAGTCTCAAGTACCAGAAAAATCAGGGTATCATAAAATGAGTATATAGCCATATACATGTATGCTGGGATTCTTTTTAAGCCTGGTGTCATGGAACTAACACCCCAAACTGTGTTTTGCATTGTACCCTGAGTGGAAAAATAGTTGTTTTTTTTATACTTAGTCTTTTATTTTGAACTGGGGCTCTCTTTTGCTTTGAATGGGCTTAAGTGACCTAAGCACCCATGTTAATTTATCACTGATAATAGGTAATGTTTCATATCAAAGAAAACTAGATCATCACACTTTAGGTATTAGTTGTTATTCAGGTACATTTAATAAAGTTCCTGTTTGTAATTATTTTTGTAAGCAAAGAATAGGGATTTATAATTTCAAACATTATTTTTGTAAAGTTATGACTTTTTGAATTGTTTTGGAATTTTGGCATAATATTACTTGCAGAATGTACATAGCTTCCATTCTGAAAAAAAGAGACAAAGCTGATTCCATTTTTACTTATGATGATAATAATCTCAGCTCGCTTTGAGTGAAACAGTGAAGAAAATTCTTCCTACTAAGGAGAATATTGAACGTTATCGGAGTAAAAAACAATGGAGAGTTATGCTCTCAAGAAATCTTTTTGAAATGATGTCAGACATTTACTCTGCAGTCATTTGAATTGAGCTATTTTTTACAACCATGTATCTGTAGAACATTTCAGTACAAGTTTTATATAGTACCAATTAAGGTAGAAAGCTTTATGAAGTAGAACCATTTCTTACAAATTCTGAACATGGAACTGCCTTCTGTTTTATGTGTGCATACAGGTAGTAAGATATGACGTATTGATATAGTAATATTATCAGTAGTATTTTGTTTGATAATGAATGTCTTGTGTTTAATAATGATTGGGGACTAAAATAGATGCAGGGTACATAGTAGACTTTGACTAAAAGTTTCTTTATCAGTGTACGTGTAGTTAGTAATAAATGCATTCCAGAGTCACGCAATGTTCTTATCAATACTGTATTAATCATACTTGATATTGGTCAGTTATTAACCATGGATATGATTCATCACATTAAGAGTTGTGTTGATGGTACAGATTTATTCTTGATTGTCACAAACAGCAAATCAGTTCAGATGTAAGTGGAAGCTAATTGCATAAATAGTTTAAAGAGGGTAGCCCTTTTGCAGGTCAAAAAGTACTGTTTGAGAACTTCCTTCCAAATAATAGAACTAGAAATTAACTTTGAGCAAAATTATGTTGATTGCTAATTTTGAAGTTACCGGTAGATTTCTGTGGCTTAGAGACTAGAAACCATGAGATACAATAAAGTGCACATCATGACTTTGCACCCTGCAGTGATTGTTGACCGATTCACTTAGCAGCGCTATGAATGTAGACAATGGTTGCTACGTTTCAAACTTAAACAGAGACAGTTTTTCATTTTCATTGAGATATTATACATGTTTAATATTGTTAGGGTATGCTGTTGATTCCTGCAGAGTTTCATGAATTTTGCAAATGGATAGGCTACCCTGTCTCAAATAATTGTATTTGGTGTTCGAGAATTATATTATTTTTTTAAAGATCACTTTATTGGATATATGCAAATGCAACAATGGAAAAGAAATAACCCCTTTACAAAAGAATATGCAGGGTAGTAACAAAAAATAGAATTATATTATAACATGATTTACAAAGAAATCACAAGACCTAGATACTGAGAGCAAAACCAGGAATTGAACATTACTTAGTATTAACAACACAAAGAAAATATAACTACAAGTATGTTTGTTATACATTAAAGGGGAACACAACATTCCCACACGGGCTCTTACTTGGAAAAAATGGCCAAGGAAGCTGATGGAGATGTTTTGGAAGACATTGGGCTACCGCACATTTTGAGATAATTGTCTGAGGAGATGTTGGATACTATAAGTGGCCAGACGTTGTTTTGTGTCTTTTTTTAAAAGCTTAAAAATATCATTATGAAAGAGAAGAAGTCCTATTCATTCAATGATTGTCAATCACCGTTGTTCATCCATGTGTACATGTACTTACTATCAGAAGTTCATTTATAAGCAATATCTTTCAAATGCAAATCAACTTTAAAGAAATAATGATCACTGAATTGCCTGGCATTTGCTAGCCTTAGCTTTCAGTGGCAGTGCAGCACACAGGTCTATGAATACTGCATGACCGTAGAAATCATTAGCAGATTAAACTTCCTCTCCCAGTAATCAGTACATGTTCAGCCATGTGAAACTGTTCTACTCCATAGAAGTGCGGTACCAGCTCATCCTTTAATGCTCAGTCTGCTCGGTCTGGCGGAGCCTGGCATTTTAGCCGTGAAATGTCAGTACGATAACATCAATAAGTAATCTGTAATCGCATGTACAGCGAATTCAAACTGTGGCGACCGACGGACCGAGAGCGTTTGCCTTTCTGTGCAGGGAAGGAATGTCTCCTGATTCTGTCATTATGCTGTAAATTGGATAGTGGCATTCATGGTGTGTTGATGGTCATTAGCCTAATGCAGACATACAGACATAGGGAGGGGAGGAGAATGGGAGATGTAGGGCAGGAGGAAGGAGATGAAGGAAAGAGAGATAGAGAGAGAGAGAGAGAGAGAGAGATACATGTTATGTATGCACATACAGAGACAGCTAAAGAGACACAGGCAGAGACAAAAGCGCTGTTCATATACCATAGTCATGATAATACCACTACCACAATACCACCTTGATCCACATGTGGAGTAATTAATGATTAATGATTAAATCCTCAAAATGTTCGGCCCGAACATTTTGAGGATTTGTCACTCATTACTCATCACTCATTACTCCAAATGTAGATCATTTGAGGGCAAAAATAAATTTCAGCAAGCTTCTAAAATAGACAATACATGAATTTGAGACCATTGGTAAGAAGATTGCTAACAATTACAATTTGAAGGCTTTTTTGCCTTCCCAGTACAGTATATGCCCTTTAAAGCAATTATCAGTATTGTGATTAGCGCATCTCATACCATAATGCGATGCACAAGCCTGAATATTTACAACTCTTTTGGGGACACGGGTTTTAAGACTCGCCTACAGGTAGATTATCGGAGTTATAAGCACTGCATCTCAATCGTTCAATTAATTCTGATCGTGTGCTACTTCTGAAGGCTGAGTCAGTCGAGGCCATTGTAGAATGCTCTGAATGATGCACAGAGGATGAGTTTTTGCAGTAACATACACACGTATGTCTCATTCACTGCCAGCAGACTGAATAATGATGCTAATGATAATGACTATAATAATAAGGATAATAAGCAGACAGTCATAGACTGATACATGTGCAGTGAAGTCCTATATCCTATTCAAGACAGGATATTTAGCGGAGACTTCAATTTCATGACTCCCAAAGGGCAAGAGGATTTATCGATATAAAGGAGTTAGTCTTTATTTTATATCTCTAATTGGCAATATAAAGAATGAGGATCTAAACTCTGACTGCAAACCAATTTTATTTATTTATTTATTAATCAGCAATATTTCATGATTTCAAATAGCAAAACGGAATATGGAGATATGCATACAGGTAGACATTTTTTCTCACAAGCACAGTCATTTTTTTTTTAAATTTTAATCTTGATGGATAATGATTGACTGTAAAGCATACTGACATTTGGCTGTGCATACATTTCAGGACTGAAACCTGAAGAGACATGGTTCAAATTAGCCCAACGTCAAGTTCAAAGTCCACAAAGTTACTCTGATATCCACATAGCAACACCTGTCAAGGACGACGGCTCTGAAATATTCTTGTTTGCATTTTGGGTGTTTTCAGGCAGAACATACAGTGATGTTTTTTTTTACAGGAATAGCATGGAAGAGTGGGCATTCAACCCTGTCATTTTGATTTTAGATTCACTTGGATTTCTCCCTTCTTATATTTTTCATTGTGTGCAATGAGATTACAGGTATACTGGTATTACATTTTGAATGAAAATATCACAAAACATCAGCTTGGTTGAATTTTGAAAATGAGTTTAAAAAGTATTTTGTGCATATTTAGTATTCAAGGTCTTTATGATAATGTAGTGTAAATTACTATTAGTATACATTTACAGATAGCCATTTTCTGGAGAATAATGTGAAGGTAAATGAATAAAGTAAGATTGTGATGCTTATTAATCTCCTGTTGATTGCCCTGTGTTTACATTATAGGTACAACTTCCTGACTGATACTACAGAATGGATACAGGCCTCATCGGAGTCGGGGGTGTTCCCTAAGCCAAGATACTCACATACTGCTGTCCTATACGAGGTAAGAATTGCACAGACACATGTATGTGTTACATGAAATGTAAATGTCTATTTTTTCACAAGTAACAAGTTGATTTCATATAATCGCCCCATAGAACATGAATAATATTGCAATATTGTTGAAATCAGTGCAGTTATTGTGAAATTGCAACCTTGTCAAAAACACTGCAGTTCTTTTATTGAAATGATAAGATGCGCTCAATGCGAGAACAATTATTGTGGAACAGAAGATGGTATGATCAATAGCACAATGGTTGTTAAGGTCTAGATCCTTATGTTGTATAGTGACATGTAGTAACCAGTGAACTGGTAAATGTATTTTTTTTTTTTTTTTAATGCTTTTTAGCCTTTATTCAGAAAATAATAATACATTTTCTCATACATAGTAAATAAAATAGTTATACATACTTGAATACACATCCATAATCAATATATTAGATTAATATAAATAATGTACATCCTGACTTCATTTTTCGTACAAAAAATTATGACATCATAAAGTGCTTATACCTAATGAGGTAAACATCATTATAACAAATGAATGAAAATAATGTACATTGTTACATAACTATTCGTACACAAATAATCAAAAACTGTAAGTACATGACATTTCTTTTTTGCCTTAGCAAAATAAAAGATACATCTGAATAAAGATTTTGTATATAAAACACAATAACACACATAACACATAACACATAAACGCAAACAGATAGAAACACAATATACATATAAACACATACAGAACAAAACAAAGAAAAAAAATGTGAGAGGTGAAAAAGCTAACCCAGAACCCATCCATTTTCTTTGTCAGCAAAAAGAACATGATTACTTTTAAATGCTGATTGAGTAACAGCTCTGTCTCCCTCTACTGACAGGAAACCTTCATCATGTACGACAAGTTGTTCACCGGGAGTGGGACATGGAGATAATTATTAGTTTAGATCCGTATGTTGCATAGTGGCATGAAGTAACGAGTGAACTAGCAAATTATGTAAATGCTGATTGATTCATTGTGCTGTCTCCCTCTGCTGACAGGAAACCTTCATCATGTATGGCGGGTCGTTCTTTGGGAGTGGGCTGACGGCAGAGATGTGGTCGTTCCACCACCCAACCAGGACGTGGAGCAACATGACGGACGCACCCTATGTCATGGAGGGCCACACCGCACACGTCGTCGACGATGTCATGGTCGTTATCTTTGGATACAGCCCCATCTACAGCTACGCAAACTTAGTGCAGGAATACAATATCAGTGAGTCTGCAAGAAACGTATCTTACTGCATTAAAGGGAGAGTGTGCCTAATAAGAATTGTGAATGATAATCATCCATTAAGCTGTTCTCTGAGTATAGGACGTACCTCAACATGATAATACCTTACTCCTGTAAAAAGAAGTTGTCTCCTTGACATATTTTTGAGTTTTACAGGATTAGAAGTTTTTCCAATCCATATAGTGATGATGCGTTCTAAGCTCGTATTATATCACGTTGATGTTTCCAACTCAAGAATGCTTCAAACTTGTATTGACCATAGCTTATTTATTACTTGAAAGATTTTTATAAAATGTGCACTATTCTGCTCCTGGAGTATTTCTGCTGCTTTTGAAAAGCAATATTTTCAGGGTAGCCCATTCTTTTAACGACAGTGAGATAGCATCACTGAGCCAGATAGACTAAAGTGATATATGTACATGTCCTTATAAACAGCTGTGTGGGAAATTATTGGAATACAAATTTTTCAAATCGAGAGGTGTAAATATAATGAAAATAAAAATAATAGTATGTATAACATTTGTATATAAGCATATTAGAAAGAAAAGAGGTAAAGGACGTGGTAGAACAAAAAAGACATACATGTACATTTAGAGAGTTAGCTATTGTATATACAAACTAAGAAAATATATATTTATACTTTTTTTTTTCAGCATCGCAGGAGTGGTCAGTGGTGGAGACGAGTGGTGCCGCGGTGAAGGGGTCGTACGGCCACGCCAGCGTGTATGACCCTGAGGGGAAGAAGATCTACGTCCACGGGGGCTACAAGCTCAAGACGGGCTCGGATCACATGCTGTCTGACGACACATACCAGTATGATGTCGTCACAAAGTCATGGTGAGTGTAGGCTCTGTCAATAGAGTGCCGAAGGATGATGTCATACGAGCATGCTGTCATGACAACTGGTTCTAAACTATGTGGGATTAGCAAACAGCGGTGTATAGCAGGATCTCTCAATGAGAGTGCCTGACACTAGCCTGCTAGACAATGTTGTACCAGTGAAACTCTCACCTGAGCGATGTTGATTAGAACAAGAATCCTGCATAACAGTCGGTGTGATGATACCACATTGGTGCTCTATATCTAATACTCAAGAATCATTTACATCTATGAATCATTAGTGGAAGACTATCAGTGCTAGGAATTGATTTTAAATAAACTTATTAATGACACTATGGTGATTTGTGAAAGCGATCAAACAAGTAATGGTTGAATCATCTGTCATAATAAAGAACGCAGGAAAGCACAATTGATAATCTGCAACAAGTTCGCATTTTTGTATTTTCATGGTGTGAGACTCATTATGAAATTTGTGTTAATAAAAACACAGCAAAATGAACTACATTTCCATTATTTCTATCATGAGTTCAGAAAGTGTGACAGTGTTTCTTTGCTTACCCTCCCGGCAGATCCTCTAAGTGTAATTGTGTAAGTGTGCAACACAGAAAGGGACAGTTGTGTTTCTTTGCTTTACCACCAGGCGGATCCTGAAGGGGAGTCTACAGCCCAGGTTCCTGCACTCTGCTGTGGTTCTCAATGGCTTGCTGCTGGTGTTTGGGGGCAACACCCACACAGACGGGACGCGGCCCATGGGGGCCAAGTGCTACTCCAGTAACTTCCTTGCTTATAACCTGGGTGAGTCTCCTCCCCACCAGTGCTATCCTTACCCATTCTGGGGGGTGTTTCACCAAGCTGTTCTTAAGCACAAGGAAGGGTCACCAGTCGTGCATAAAGTCATTCTTAGCTTAAGAACAGCTTGGTGGAACACCCTCCTGCAAGTACATTTCGCTCACATACAGACAACAAAAAAAATTTGTGATTTCTTGATCATATCCCCACAACATTTTTAATGATCTTTTGTTACTGTTGTTGGGTTAATATCAGCATGAAATTGGTTTCATCATTTAGCGTTGGTGAAAGGGACTTGCTTAATGATAATAATAAAATTTTGTTGTACTATGACCACCGAGTTATCTATTCGCTAGTCGGTGGAAAACAGCAACGTTGCAAACACTTGGTGCAAGCAGCTGCCTACTGCATGTTTAAATGTTATACATTTCTTTAGGGGCAGATACTAATTGTGGGATATCATGACAGAATTCTGGGTATGTTTGAGAACTCACTAAAATTTGCTACCATTTGCCACCATTTTCCGATTAAAATCTCATTAAGTTTTTACCAACAATAGTATTGCCATGTGCACTACATGCCAAAACATATTATCCATATTCACCACAATGTGAATTTTAACTGCAGTCATATTTGTATGTGTTGCCTCCACGGTTTCAGGTCTCTTCTCTATATTGGATGAGAGAGCATAAAAAAACACACAAAAGGGATTTGTTTTTGACAATGAGGAAATGTGACCCATTGGCTGTTAACCTCAAAAAGCTCATTGCAATCCTAAGAGGAAATGGCTCTGATTCATGTGTTTCCTGTTGTCTACTGAACTTAAATCTCTTTATGCTACTGCATGCAGAAGTAATGACATTATAGTTGGCAGGACAGCACAAATAAAATAAGACAAACCAAACAGTTTTGTCTCTAGAACTCTGTTCTCCTTATGGCAGAGAGAACTAGATCTTGCTTTATTTCAAGAGATATCGTGATGACTGATGAAAGTCCGAAGAAAGAGATAGTATACAAATATTTCATGACCATGGGCGATCTTGTGGAATCTATTCGCACAGAGGTTAAGTGGAGGTCGTGCGGTACCGCATGCCCTCCACTTCACCGAGGGGACCAATAGATTCCACAAAGTTCTCGAATAAAGATTATGAAATACTTGTCTTATATCCTTCATTAATATATTTTTTGTTCATTAATTTAATCCTTACCATGGACCTTGTAATATAGTGCCCATGCTCTAAGCCCCGAACGCAGGAATTCGATTCAGATGTTTTGTTATTTCCTGCAGCTTAAGCAAACCAACAGAAATTTTTGTTGCACCTCAGCTGAAACACCGCAGGAGTTCCGGCAGCGCGCCTAATGATTTTCCGCTAAAACGCCAAAAAGCAGCTGGAAAGAAATGTATCGCATAGATTTTGCGTGTTGCGCATGTACCTGGGATGAATTGATGAAAATTGTATCGATCACCGATAGCCCGGATATCGATAGTCCAGAGGGAAAAAAAAGACTATTCTTGACATGACTTCACGAAATAGTACTTTTCTTCCCTCTGAGCTCTCTTCCTTCAAATAGTTAATTTATTTGTGGTCATGTGACACCCTTTCAACCAATCAATAAACTAGAATATATTAATGAGGGATATAATATGTGATAGTTCAAACATGTACAAGACACTAAACTCAAAGCCCCAACGCTGACATAATCCCTGGGGTGGGCGATAGGCTGTCACGAAATGAAGCTCAGTTTCCAAGAAGAAGCCGGGATTATAACAAAGACATCGGTAGGAATAAGTTGAGAAGAAGCCAGAATTATGATATAGGACATAGGGAGAGTGTGCTGCAGCCTTCAAGTTTGTTGGTATAAAAATCCTGATAGGGTAGTTTAAGGTAAGGGTTAGAAGTGGTAGGATCATGGGACACTCACGAAATGGAGGGTCATATTGCCATGACCATGGGTTCCATTCGTGTTTGATTTCAAAATAACAATTTGTTTTGATCAATCATGTATATTTTGTACTGAACTGTTTTCATATACACTAGCCTGTCTTGTAATGCCTGTTAATTATGAAAAAGTACTTCTGCAAGACAATGACCCAAATCAACCTAATACAACCAATCATATAAACAGATTGGTCAAGCTTGAGTGTAAAACAATGCCTGTACTGAGCAGTGGTCTGGGTTGACTAATGGTGCATGAACTAATTCATCAAGCTTATTCCAGTTGGTTGCAAAGGTATTGAAACTACACCATGTTTACCAGAGGAATGGCCTCCTAAGTATAATGAATCAACTGTGAAAAATCAGCTTGCGTGTGAAGGGCCCCTATGGTCATTTTCATGGTAACTGACGTTACACGGCACAATTTTACACACCTTTTTGTCGTTTGATTTACAAAGGCAGCCATGGTTAGTTATCAGTTTGTAAGATCTCAAATCCCAGACTTATTAAAATTAATAACATCCAACTGAAAAAACTGCAAAAGAATTGGTAATAACTAAGATTTTCCCATATTATTGAATTTTGGTTTTATGTTGCCCCACATATAGTTCCTGCATAATTCCTGGTGCAGTGCACTTTGAAAACAAAATAAGTTTTGAAGTAGATCTGTTTGAAAATGAGAGGGATGCCCATCTGTCGTGAACTTTGCCCCTAGGATAAGGTTCCTATCAGAGCCATTTCACCTGTTCAAGTAGAAAAGGTGTCAAACAAGCAGAACACCTGACTGCGGTTTATGGCACAAACAACCAAGCTATGATGTATTGATTCTAATGTCTTCCCCTGGTTGTGTAAGACCTTATATACTGTAACGATTATTTGGCTATGCTTTCATTTTATACTCACTCATTTTGAAGGAAAGGTAACATCCCACAATCCACAATGCAAAAAATGGACACTTAATGGAAATGATGAAGATGATGATAAATATCGTAATATTGTCTTGATGGGGCAAATCACAAACAATATGGTTCAGGGACTTACACAATGATTTGCATACTCTGGGCATGGATGAATTCACCCAAAGTAAATGCATGCTAATCGCGTGTTCATCTCCCATACCAGAGAGTGGTACGATGAGATTTGATCCTTGCTGGTCATGGCCAGGATATGCATAATATGTACCTAGGCTTTCTTGTGTCGTGTTGCGCTTTGTCTCAGTGGTAATCTCACAAGGCCATAGAATCCTTTCAAATGCAAATGTGTCCTTCAAGACTGTGCAGAATGTATTTTGCTGCTCTGCAGGCAAACCTTTAACCATTTGTGTGCCAGGCTGAATGCTGATCTATAATCTCGTGTGTGTAATTATTAGTGCCAAAATGCACTAATGAAACACTTTGGGTTAATGGATACATCTGCGTGCAGTTAGAATGACTTTGTGTTCAGTATTCTGTGGCTGTGTCTTTTGTATGATTTAAGGGATAGTTGACCCTAGAAAGACTTGCTTTCAAGAATCGAAGCTGAAAAATCAGAGAAGTAGATCACTTTAAATGTGTGCAATTACAAGAAGTTATGAGCTAAAGGTTTACTGAGTGAATAGCTTTATCAAATTGGCAACACTAGTTGAAGGACTATTAATCAAGGTGGTCAAGTTTAAATAAAGGAACTTGTGCATATCGAAAGAGACAAAAAGATTTATGCATTTTACATTATTTTCTCAAATAGAGTTTCACCTGCATTGCCAATTTGAATAGCAAGCTAATACATGTTCACATCTTTTCTGCGCTGTAATATTCACTAACATGTTCCTCTGATCTGCATTCATACATGCCATCTTCAATATATTTGATAGCATGGGCCAGTAGTATTATTCAATGTGATTAAAATAAGAGTTCACACTTTACCCCAGAAAAGCATACAACTGTAGTTCACTCTATCATCAAAACAGATTCTATACCACAATTTGCTTGTTATGGTTTCTTCAATTTCTACAGAATGTGGAAGCTGGGAGACGATAAACGTGAGTTCTGGGCTGGAAAACGAGATTTCTCGCTTTGGCCACTCAGCATTCATCTATCAGGGATCCATGTGGATATACAGTGGATACAACGGTCTTCTTACCACCAGTGCCTTATTATACAACCCAGGTAAACCAGTCTTTGCGAACTGTACTCTTGTATTAAAGGGATAGGTCACCCTGAAATTAAGTTGGTCTCAATTAAAACAGACACATGAAAGAAACATTACTGAAGGTTTGATGAAAATTCGTCAAAGAATAAGAAAGTTATGATCATTTCAAGTTTTGATTCTGTGACATCACATGCGATGTGCTCTCTCATATGTTGTGTACATTTTTTATTGAAAATGTGCATTTTCTCAAAAAGACATGCATCCTTTTACTTGTGCATTTGATGCATCATGAGAAATACATTTTTACACACATACCTGTATGAAAGAGGAACATCATTTGGCAAAAACAGAAAAATAGCAATTTATGGAGTTATTTAACCTTAAAAGATCATAATTTTCTTATTGTTTGTGTCCTTGACATTTTTACAATATTTGTTAAAGGTTGTTTCCTGGCAGGGATCTAGTCATATCTTGGCTGATGGTATGGGCTCAAAGCCAGTGAAAAAATGCCCAAACTCTCAAATGGAAATTGGTTGGGTTTGTTAAGGATGGTTGTTAATGACCTGTCGTGGCCTAGTGTCATATAGTGCTAGAAATACTCAGTCTCCATAGAGATTGAGATACATTTGGGTTACATTATAATTGGTGCATCACAATTTTAGTAGGTTCTTATAGTTCTGTTTGTTCTTCCATTTATTTGCTTCTTATCTTTGTTTCTGTTGCATCTGCTATTTTTTAATTTCTGTTTTAGTCCTGTTTTATTTTTATTTTTGTATAACACCTTATAATTATATCATAATGATTACTAGTAGTAATAATGTGATTTATTGATATAATTATCTGTATTGTTGTAAGATTGTTACTGACATTTTCTCTCTCTTTTTGTTATGTGCCTCAGGGAATTGTTCGTTGATTACTAATTCTTCCGAGTGTATGGACGGTCTGCCCGGCCTGTGGTGTGCCTGGGACCTAACCACTCAAGCCTGTGTCTTGGCCTACTCCGTCCCAGGGCTCGCCAGCAACGACTCCATCTGCCCAGAAGATGAAGGTGAGTCATTGAAGGGGTAGGGGTGGTGGACGGGAAAGGGGGATGAGTGGGGGGGGGGGGGGGGGGCGGGTTAAGACAGCCAAAGTTATGTATCTGACTACTCTGACCCAGGGTTGCCAACAACAACTGTGTAATTGTGAGCTAAATAGCAAGCTGTACACAAGGAATAGAGAAAATACGATAAAGCGCACAAAATGTAATAAGATAGAAAATATTTTTTACAAAGATATAGCAGCTGAAGGATTGTTATTGTTATACTTGAATATCTTATTTTCTTGTTGCAGTTGTACCATTTTACTGACATCTCATGAGCTTTACTACTCTTTATATTTCACATTTCTTATTTTATCTATTTGAGATGTTACTCCTGACTTCGAAGTTATTATGCATTTTTTAAGGTGTATACCATGTTTTAGAAAGATTGGTGATCATTTATTTCTTGCAGGTCCACATTGTGGTGCAATCACCAACTGTCAGTCTTGTGTTGAAACGCCAGGCTGTGGCTACTGCAATGGCAACTGCACCAAGCACTGTGCAGACGATGTAAGCATTTTTGTTTTAATCTTCATGACTGCAGAAACTAATGTGTGATTTAAAAGCCCCAAATCAAATTTGTGTCATATTTAACCTTGGTTGGTGTCAGCACTTGAGATATGGTGAAACCATTTCATACTTTCATTTCACCTGCCTCTGTTTCTTTGCTTTGTCTTCCTTTCACTATTTTGTACCTAATGCAGAACTACATGTTATTGCTGTCTTAACTTTGGTTAACTTTTCATTCGTTGTGATTTTATTCATGTGATTAACATTCAAAGAACATTAACCTTCTGTTGCTTTATGGGTAATTGGTACATGTATTCTCTACATGTATGTTCACATTCTTAAAGAGTGGCAAATGACACTAAAACTTCATCAAGACGGTTAGGCTTTTATAGAAATAGAGTAAAAAGCAAGCTAGTTACAAGGAAATTAAAGCAAGAAAGGGTTAGAAAAGGGTGCTAGTAGGAAGTAGAGTGAAAACTAGTTCCTTGTTGACATTGCGCTGGCGTCCTTCCATGTCTGTGTGAAACACACTTGACTGTGGTATTTGTATAGAGAGGATTGTTTGACAGGTAAACAAAAGATGAAATAGAGAAGTCCATCATTGCCAGTATTGGTTCCTGGGATGTCTCAAATAAGTATTCCAGCAACAATTAATGTGTTATTTCTTTCAAGTACCAGGTGTTTAAAAAAAAATTGTTGACACTCTCCAAAAATATTTTAAAATAAGTTATAACTTGAATTAAGCTGAAATTCATATGTCATAAGGTCGAAGGATGCTGTTTTTTGTAGAAGCAGGTTTTGTGACATTTGATTTTAGTTGCAACTTATTGAATTATTTTTCAAAAGTGAAACAAGTTGGGGTTTTTTACACCTAGCAGGAGAGTAATAATGAAATTGTAGAATTGGATTCTGCTTTTTCAAAGTCATTTCCAATTGAAAAAAAAAATCACAATTATGATCACTTGAATGTACATGTATTTTACTTCAAGGCTAGTCCATACTACTGATGTGCATCTCTATTCTGGTTGAATTTTGCAAGTGCGTTCCATTACTCCCCAACCATGAAAGTAGCAATGTGAAAATTTGCAATTAATTGCATATTGTATACAATGCATGTATTTGCATGATTTTGATGAAATACAGAAACTGTATATTCAGAAACTCACAAAATCATTGATCAATCCTGAATGTGTGAAAATATTTGTACAAGTAAAATATGACAGATATGCACTACCCCGGTAGTTAATGTATGTGTATTTTATTACCAAGAGAAGATAATTGAGGGTTTGAGAACTCAGTATTTCAAAAGTGATGTGCCAATGGATATCAACTGTTTTGCTTTGCCATTTACAAGAATTTTATTGTGTTTCTGTTTCCAGATTGGGAGTCTTGTGTGTGAGCCGCCCGTGTGTTCAGTCTTCACCAGCTGCAGGCTGTGTAACAGCCAGAACAAGTGCTCATGGACAGGCTCTACATGTCAGTACAAGGCTACAGGAGGTAAGATGAACTCAGTTTAGCTTTCTTTAGTCCAGAGCCTACAAGGTAGTGAGATGAACTGAATTATTCTTTCTTGGGTCTCGAGTATAGAATCTTAACCCTATATAGCCCGGGCTATTTTGAAATCGCATAGCCCGGGGGGGGGGGGCAAAAACAGCCCCCCCCTAAGATCTCGACCGTTGATCGCGCGATCGCGACGAAAATTGGCACGTACGTCACCGATGCCGTAATCTCCACAATTCAATTGTCAATTGCACCAAAATTATTCAAATTTATTTTTAATTAATTAATTATACTAATTAAATGCATAAAAATCATAATTTGATTGTAAATCTTTAAATATAGCCCCAAAACTGCTAGATATCGGTCCAGACACTCTTCATAGGATTATTATCAAATTAGGATTTTAAAAAATGGCAATATCAAAGTGTTTCTTATGTATTTTATTGTTTTTTGAATTTCTTATGTATTTCTTTGTTTTTTCCACTTTATGTTTTTCATTGTTTTTTCGATGGAAATTGTTAGCAACACTATTTCAGTCATAAATAACATGAAATCTATTGTTTTTCATCAGTAAAAATAGATATAATGATACATTTATGAATTTTGGCTAGATACAGAATTTGCATTGGATTTGTACATGAAATCACGTTTTTGAGCAATTTTGGGTCTGACATGCACGTACAAAATGTTACGTAACTTCGGAACCGTGTACCCCCACGTCGCAAATTTGGTCTTAAAAGTTGCGTGAGACTTGAAGGAAAAAAGTCATGAAACGTCGTGGCGCGATCTTTTCGCGTTACAAATTTATTGCGAAAAATGTCGAGGGGGGGGCTGTTTTTGCCCCCCCCCCCGGGCTAGATAGGGTTAAATCTAGGAGAGTCTTGGGTATAGAGTATTGAGACTTCAGTCTTGAGTCTAAAGTGTACAAGGCTACAGGAGTTAAGATTAATTCAATTATTCTTTTGTGGGTCTTGAGTATAGAGTCTTTAGTCTAGAGGAGTCTCCAGTATAGAGACTTGAGACTTAAGTCTAGAGTCTGAGTCTAGGGTCTACAAGGCTGCTAGGGATGGTAAGATGAACCAATTATTCTCTTATGTGTCCAGAGTAAGGAGTCTTGAGACTTGAATCTTGAGCTAGAGTCTACATGGCTACTGGAGGTAAGATGAACCCAATTACTCTCTCTTGAGTTGAGAGTCTACAGTATTGAGATTTAAGTCTTCAGTCTAGAGTGTACAAGGGTACAGGAGGTTAGATGAACTTGGTTATTCTCTCTTGAGTCTAGAGTCTACAAGGCTACTGGAGGTAAGATGAACTCAATTACTCCCTCTTGAGTCTAGAGTCTACAAGGCTACTGGAGGTAAGATGAACTCAATTACTCCCTCTTGAGTCTAGAGTCTACAGTATTGAGATTTAAGTCTTCAGTCTAGAGTGTACAAGGGTACAGGAGGTTAGATGAACTTGGTTATTCTCTCTTGAGTTTAGAGTCTACAAGTATCAGAACTGGTGCTAATTCTATGAGTTACGAAACATCTGAAAATGATAATTTCAATATGATCTGTTATTACTGGCCCCTAAGTCATCAGAATGCATATAATGTTTTTCTTTTTTATTAAATAGCAAGCTTCAAAGGGAACCTAATTGCTAATATGGATAACTGAATTTTAAGTGAATGAGAACGTAGCGCCTAAGCCTCTTCATACCTGTTCTTAACTTGATTCTTGTGCAGGCAACCCTGCTTCCTGTGATGCGCCGTGTGAGTACCACGCTGACTGTGCCTCCTGCCTGCCCGATGGGGGTGGGGGAGGCAGCTGTATGTGGTGTCAGAGCCAACAGCGCTGTGTGGACTCCAACTCCTACATGACCTCCTTCCCCTACGGTCTGTGCCTGGAGTGGAGGACCAGCGTGGAGCGATGTCCAAGTAAGCAGCAGGGGATTCTCTCAGAGATGGAGCAACTAGATGTATGGTTGAATAGATATGGAGCAACTAGATGTATGGTTTAATAGATATGGAGCATTTGACTTTTAACTATCTGCAATGCAAAAAACAGTTTCCATAGATAACAAAAGAATCCCTGTAGAAATATTGTATAAGGCACAGCATGGTTGATTTTACTTGTTTGATGACATTAGGGCCCTGTTGCATATAATTCTTCAGTTGTTGTAACTTACGCTTAATGGTTACTAACATGGAGTCAGCCAATGAGCGCTCAATTTGGTAGGTGTTGGCAGGGTAGTTACCATCAGTGGTAAGTTACAATAGTTGAAAAGCTATATGCAACAGGGCCCTGGGCCATTGGAACATCTCTCAACAACCAAATCAAATTCAAGGTTTCCATAGAAGTTGCTAGTGGTAGCAAAGTTACCATCAACGGTAAGTTTTATGCAACATGGACCAGGGCCCCGCTGTATAAAACATATGATTGATGGTAACTTTGCTTCCAATGGTAACTTCTATGCAAACCTTGAATTTGATTGGCTGTCAAATGATATTACCATAGTAGTTACCAATGGCAGAGTTACCATTAATGGTAAGTTTTATGCAACAGGGCCCAGGTTTGAAATGGTAGCCCCCATTAATATACATGTCACATTACACCCACCCGCCTCCACCCAGAGACCTGTGCGGACTACCAGACGTGTGGAGACTGCCATGCAGACCCTGCCTGTGGCTGGTGTGACTCAGGCAGCAGGAACGGGCTGGGCCACTGCGTAGAGGGCAGCTACAGCGGCCCAATGGATGTCCAGGGGTCAGAGCCCATCCTGGACTATGACCTGTGCCCAGCTGACCGCTGGTACTTTGTCCAGTGCCCTTGTAAGTTGGTCAGATTGTTTGATTGACCCTTGGGGAGGCCAGATGACCCACCCTTGTATTGGTTCTTTGTGTATTTACTTGTGAAAAATGCATTAGTGGCAAACAAAGTGGTCTTTGGGTGCCCTAACATTTACTTCTTTTGCCTCTGTTTTCATATTAAACTAGTCATACTCATTGATACTAAAGAACAGTTCTGTCCTAATCTGACAAAAGGAAGCAACTAACAAAAGAGACTTTTCTTGTAAATGAGCAAAATGTGTCTGTCACTTGCATTGGTATCTATGTAGTACCACATCATGTTAGATTTAATATCTCGCAGCAAGATGAATATTTCTTGTCCAGATTTTGACTGTATGTAGGGACTGGGTACAATTCAAGAGTACCAATAACCCAAATTTGAGTGATTTGTCACTACTTGACATTAAGCTGTTGGCTTGCTATCGAGGAGTCCTACTTGTTTGTATTATCAGGCCCCAGTGACTGGCTCTTGTAAGAGGGTATCCAGCTCCAATACAGTTGTTTCATGCTCTCCCGTTATAACCATTTACTTGAGACTGTCTAAGGATTCGTCCTGGAAACGTGAAGCATAGCAATGAACCGATAAAAAGCAGTTGGTTTCTTAGAGCCTCACATCCCTTCTGGTCATATTTGCCAGGAAGGAATCGAGACATTTGCAAATTTAATGATGTGTTAATGGCCTAAATACTAAAGGGGTAGGAGTTTATGGAATGACCCGACAATTGTTTGAGACATGAATAGAATTGAGTCATTCACTGATGAAGGTTGTTACCAGTTATAACCAGTACAATAGAACTTGAGTGAATTGTGTATTAGTGTACTGATTTGCATGGAATTCTCTCATACCTTATGCTTTAGATTTCTATAAGCTTATTAAGTTTTGTTCGTTAATTAAACTAGTTTAAGAAGATATATTCTGTCATGCATAATCAAAAATTGGGTTGACCACTTAATCAGAATTGCATCAAGCTGTATACAATTCCTAAAATATATCCTAATGATTTAGTCAATAAGAATAACTTGTGTTAGATATACCAGTATTTTTCGAATAAGTTAATTTTTGATAGCCCAAAATCTTATTCAGTCTTCTCAGCCACTATATGCTCGTCTGTCCATGTGTTGATCTGTGTTCATTGGTGCATGTTGCTTAGTCCTGCCCAGTAATAGTGGATTGCATGCTGCTCTATGACATCATTCACTGTACTTTATTAGAAAATAATCAGTAGTTACTTGGGCGGGGTCATTAACTGCACGATCAAGTAATGGGCATTTTTCCTATTAAATGATTTTAATAAGGAAGCATGGACCATCAATGTCTTCTTCTTAAAAAGTCATGGTTTTATCAAGAGAACTGAACAGAGTTATTTGTGGTAATGGAGGGTAATGATAAAGATTGCGTTATCCATTTTCATCACCACAGAATGTGTCTGCTGTGATATGAGGTCCCATAGTCTTAACCACTTTTATCTATCACTGTTCAGGGCATAACTCTGCATGAATACCATATTAAATAATCTATAACAAGTGAAAAAAACTTGTTATTTTTCATCTACTTTCTGTCACTATAATTTCCTCATCTGGAAAATAGATTACATGCACTGTCATTTGGGGAAGTAAATGTTAAATGAACCTACCGTTAAATTAAAAAAATATCATCCTTTAGGTAAATATGATTACCTCCACATTTTCAACTTTTCATTTGAATATCATTTTTGTTTGTTTGTTATCATTTCTACCATTCCATGGCCTGTGTTGCTGTACTGATTATTACTAAGACCATAGTAAGACATTTGTAGCATTCACCACAAAATAGATATTCAAACCAGATGGAACTTAGTTCCATGTGAAGGCATAATTCTTGTTTGAAAGTTTCAAGCATCTCATTGAATTCCCTGTAGTAGGATTTTAAAATGAAGAGCTCATTTGCAAAAGGGGCTAGATCCATTTTTCAACAAATTTTATTTTGTTTTTGTCTCAGTGTATAGATTTGAAGTAGCTCTCTCAGATGATACCAAAGAAAAGTTTAAATTCCCATTAAAATTATCAAAAAAGGCAAAGCGATATCAATTTCTTTCAAACAGGGTTAGATCCATTTCAGTTTGTTTGCAAAAGGGGCTAGATCCACAAATGTTATTTTGGAAAAATATATTTTAAAAATATGAAGACAGGTAAATTTCTTTTATACACAATTTTATGCACACATGGTAGGGTAGTATTTCATGACAATTTAGTTTTTCATTAGAATATTGCAATATGTGAGAATAAAAAAGGCAGATTTTCTCAGAATGGTCTAAAGTGGATCTAACCCCTTTTACAAACAAAATGTGGATCTCACCCCTTTTGCAAACAAGCTCTTCAAATATCAATTAAAGCACGCCAATGGAATGAGAAAACGCATTTCTTTGTTTTAATATGAAGCATTTTCGGAAGATGTGGTGAGGGGAAACATTTTTCATGAAGTGTTGGGAGTATATGAATTGTGAGCTATGTCTTTTGGAGAAAATGCACAATTGTGATCATTTGTAATGAAACAAAAAGAAATTGAATTAGAATGGTATGTCTGTAAACAATCTTGCATTCATCCATGAAGCTTAGGTTTTTCATTCAATATTTCTCTTTATCTGCTGATTGATATTATATAGTTTCTTGATATGATTTGAAACTAACTTTTGGAAGATGGATTTTCTGCAAATATATCCAATTGAGTATCTGTTTTACATAATTTGCAAGCTCTTTCCTTTCCATATATTTCCTTTCTATATACTCATTGATATTCTTCTGGTGTTTTCATGGAATAGTCTATATTCCTGTGGGTTGTATTGGTTTAGATTATATGTGTTCATTTGTTTCCTATTTCTATCCAAGTATATCAGAGATAACTGATTTATATTGCAGACAATTTATAAACAGCCTTGATTTTGATAATAGTTCTATCAATGGAATTAAGAATTTGAAGAGGTTACATTACATATGCTTGCCTGACCTGTGCAGTTTACACGAACATATACATGTAGCTCTTTGTGTTTTTATTGTTCATGTTAATTTATCTATTATTTTGGGCTATTCATTGTAGATAATTTTGAACTTTCATCTGTATTTTCCCTGTTCATCAATATTTATTGCAACACATGTTCAAAAATAATGATTATTATCTTTTCTTGTACAATGAACATTGCTTTAATAGAACAATATTTGTCAAGTTTCATAAGTTTCATTTGATCATATTAGAAGTATTTTGTATGTATGTTATTAGCTGCTGAATATATTATTTGTTTTTCTTTTCTTTTTATCTTTTGTTTTCCCGGTCCTCTTTTTTTCCTCCTTGTGCTTCACTTTTTTCCCCTTTTCCTCCCGGATTCTGCTGTCCCTCCGTCCGTCTGACCTCCATCATTTGTTACCCCCTACCTGTTGGAATGAATGATTCCCGTTCACGTAGCATGCCAGTGCAATGGTCACAGTACGTGCCCGCAAAATTCGTCTGAGTGTGGCTCTTGCCAAGACTTCACAGAAGGTGCGAATAATTTGACAAGCTTTTATCACTTCTTTTTCAATTGTTTTCTATATTACCTTCATAATATGATACTCATCTAATACTTAATCCATCACCATGTGTGAAATCAACATTGTTGTTTCATCTAATTAATCATTCCAAAAGATTAGACAATTCATATTCTAAGAGATGAAAGTTATTATATTTGTAGGCATCTGCCACAAATATTGGGAAGCAGTACTTCACTTCTTTTTGTAAGTCAAATTTGTGTATTTTGAAAGCTTGAAGTATCTTATCAGGTTGTGTTTAGAGTTGATGGTTTTTGACCCGCAACAGTGTTCCAAATCTATGTCTCATTCCTGATTTCCTGGTTATCTGTCAAACTAAAGTGGACATTGATAGTACTGTTGCAAAATAAAATTGCCTGTAATCTAGTACTGCTGTGAACTTCAACCCAATGCAGAGGATAACAAATCTCATCCCTTACTAAAGGTGAATGTAAGAAAGTTTGTGTTCTTGGTAGCGTAGTTTTAGTTAAACTTGGGCTTAAATTGCCTTAAACCAATTTTAACCCACCATACACTTGAGGTTAGGTGAACATTGTTAGTAGAATACAAGCCAACAAATTATTTCTTGCGTTAGGACATATGCTTAAACTGTACATGTGTGTGTATTCTACATGCAAGCTATTTTTCCAAATCAAGTTAAAGTCAAGTTGGATAATGTGTGTAATCATTGCACCTCATCTGTATTGTTATTTTGACACGGAATCGAGTATAGTATGTTTGTCATCACCAATTGCATTAATTGAAGAACAACAAATAAAAAAAACCCCAAAAGGTCAACTAATTTTCAAAAAGAGGGAAAAGTACAGAAATCAAGGTCACATATCATTGCATTCCTGAGCTCATGTGAAGTGCAAAGCACAATACAAAAATAGTAATTGATGTGTTAAATACTGCTTTGGTTAGCTGAAATGGTCAAAAAAAAAATGTTGGTTAGGATTAGGAAGTGAATTTTCTGATGGACAAGTAATGTGGTAAGACGTTACACTACATCAAGCTGGTTTGCTGTATAATAGAATGAGCCTTTTCTTGTGTGAACAAGAAAGACAAACATATAACATTGCTACCATCTTTAATATTTTTTTTCTGATGTGTGTGATGGTATGATTTTCGACATAACCTTTTTACTCTTATATATTAGCATCGTAATATCTTAACATCACTATTATGTAATGTGTTTCAATCTTCATAAATAATCAACTTAAAATCTGCCTGTGCACCTCTATGCCTTTCTCTCTCTCTCTCTCCTTCTTACTTTTCTTTCTCTCTTTCTTTCTTGCTTTGCTGTCTGTCACTCTTTCTTCCTTCCTTCATTCTTTGTCTCTCTCTCTCTCTTTGTCTCTCACACATGTTTTCTCTTCCACATACTAAAAGAGCAATGTTTTATTGCATAACAATTGTGTCATTGCTATAAAATATGAATGCATTTTATTCATCATTGACTGTTGAAATGTGAAATTTCTACGGAAATACTTGGCTTCCATTTGTGTAGCTTTAAACAAACATTTAAAGGGAAAATGGACAGTAGCGAAAAGAAATGGAGATTATTAAGTGAATTGGGGTGCGGATGGGAGAAGTTTTAGTAATGCTAAAATTGCTGGATTTCTGATGTGTAGAATTTTGCACTCGATCATAAGTTGACTGCCTCATGCACAGCTTTGTGTCACAATAGACCATTTTCTTTATGTAAACAAATTTTATGCACATTGTTCAAACAATACTTTACCAATGGTAACCCTAAAGCTTGTCCAAGGTTTGTACGAGTAGCAACAGCTATAATTTAAAGTGTGAAATATAGGTCAATGTAAGAACGTGTTACTACGCAGTAAGGGCGAAAGTCGTGAGTACATAACGAAAACAGCTTTTTAAGGGAGAACTTGGATATTGCTTGCCAGGTTCTTGAAATGTCTCTCACAACACAGCATGAAGATGGATACTTTCATACCAATCTTTCATGCTTTTTATGATCCTACCATCAGAAACACAACTACATGTACCTGTTAGTGCCATTGGAAGTCTAAGTGAAGGATGCATGCTTCCCATTGAATGCTACTTTATTTGTTATACCTTTATTATTTTTCCTTTGTTGTGTGCTTTCAATGTAGCATTCTAGTTGGTCTGATACATGTACATGTATGCTCAAAAATCATATTGTATACAGTACTTTCCGTAACAAATATGAATCCCTTGGTTGTAACTGTTTTGCCTTGAAAACTGATAAAGCTTGCTTTTGACTGGACATGTATCTGCATGTGTCGCTATGGATACTTCATATGTCAATAAAAGGGAAGCTTGTTGATGCAGTACTACTGGACACAATGTGTAAATTGTGCATCACATATTCAAAAGATATTCAAGAATATAAAGTGGAACTTGGAACTTGGAAAACGTTGGAACTTCCCTAAAAATGATGCTTTAAACAATCAGGAAAAAGTAAAAGCATGCAAAAAGAAAAAGCATCGACAGAGGATCGATAAGATCTTAAGAAAGCATCTGAAGCTTTAGAGTATGTTTTAATGGATCTGAAAAGGAACAAATTGCACACTATTATATTCTATCAAATAATCACTAATATGCTGGGCTTATCGAGAAGAATGTTGTGAGGTCAAATTGGTTTGGTTAATAAGATACCAAGTAGAACTAATGCCAAAAATCACTCTTCACCAATATGACCAAAAAATAGTTGCGCCATCATGAATATTACCACCTCATGCCATATGACCATATACTTACACTACATTATTCGAAATACATGCAGTATATAGCTTGATATTATGCATTTTTTTATGAGTGTATCTTAATATATGTTTATGTGTGACACTAACTTTGATGTTAAGTCCTTTCTAATACTTTTAAATTAATATTTTCTTGTAATATTATATATACATGTACATATATATTAGCATGATGATGCAGTAAGTTGCATCTGTATATATGTCAACATTACTGCCAACCTACAAAACTACTGACATATAAAATATGTATATATAAATTAATACATATTATACACACAAACATTTGCACAATTGCTACATTGTGGGGGTACCATTCTGTTCTCCCTATTGTAAGAAAAATTCACACAACACTGACAAATTTAAAGTTTATATTGTAGTATTCAAGAACCCCTACAATCTTAATGTCCACACCTTACACCTACACACACACACACACACACCCATGCACACACACACACGCACACACACACACACACTCACACACACACACACACACACACACATACACACATATATATACACACACACCTAGACATATATATATGATATAAACTTATATGATACATTCAAATAGATACACATACAGACACACTCAAAAGATACAAACACACATTACACATGGTGCTATTGTGCTATATTGAAATAAATTAGAACCTCCTTCCTTGCCTTGCCTTCATGTTATCTGTGAAGGTGACCAATGTGAGACCTGTCAGCTGGGCTACTATGGTCAGCCCCAGAACGGAGGCTACTGTGCCCCCTGCAGCTGCAACGGTCATTCGGACGTCTGCCACCAGACCACTGGCAACTGCTACTGTGATGCCAAGGGCGTGGTCGGAGCGGAGTGTGATAGGTGAGTGTCGTGTGACAGGGGAAGGGGGATGTGGATGGTAACAATGTAGTGTCCCTTTGAGACTGAATGTTGTGGGTCACAGTGTAATGTAACAACCTGTTTTGTGACAATGTAGTATCACTTCGAGACTGTGGATGTTGTGGGTCACTGTATGTAACAACCGGTTTTGTGACAAAATAGTGTCACTTTGAGACTGAATGTTGTGGGTCACAGTATAATGTAACAATCTGGTATCTGTGTGTAATGGTCAAGGGGGCGGGGGGGATCAGGACCAAATGGAGAGGGGAGGGGGGTGCGGATGGTGACAAAATAGTGTCACTTTGAGACTGAATGTTGTGGGTCACATGGGTCACAGTATAATGTAACAATCTGGTTTCTGTGTGTAATGGTCAAGGGGGGGGGGGGATCAGGACCAAATGGAGAGGGGAGGGGGGTGCGGATGGTGACTAAGTAGTGTCACTTTGAGACTGAATGTTGTGGGTCACAGTGTAATGTAGCAATCTGGTATCTGTGTGTAATGGTCAAGGGGCGGGGGGGGGGGGGTGGGGGTAAGGACCATATCTCCATATCAAGAGAAATGGAGGGGGCGGGGGGGAGGGGGGGGGGTGCGGATGGTGACAATGTAGTGTCACTTTGAGACTGTGAATGTTGTAATGTAACAATCTGGTGTATGTGTGTGCAATGGTCAAGGGGGGGTATTTATGAGGACCATACCTTCACATCATAGTAATGCAGGAAAGATCTTATAACCTTGTAGGTGTCATTTATTAAACCACTCCCTTATGGAAAGTTGTAGCTTCGCAGCACACATTGCATAACTTGCATCGCACCCAGATGAGTGATATGACATGGTGGTTGGTGGCTGTGTTTTTGTTAAACCTTGATGTGATTTCTCCGCGCTCCTTCCTGCAGGTGTGATACCAGTACCAAGTACTATGGAAACCCAGAAGATGGAGGATACTGTTATTGTGAGTACTCACTCGATCAATGTTTTTAATTATAACAAGATTTTGTTACGACAAGCTTATTCCGTCAGCCTGATGTTAAAGAAACACAAAAGAAATGTGTCCTCTTATCATGAGAAAGGCTAATGTTGTTGAATATCTGCTGATAGAATCCTTTTTCATTGTAATACACATGTGTAAGATACATGCATTTTGCATCCAAAACATGTGCAGTACATGCAGTGTGACAGCTTTGTGCCAGTAGTAATAGTGGTAGTAAGTGGAAGTAGTAGTAGTTATATCGCCATCTTCACCGTATTCATCCTCCTCATTAGTATTGTTCTACTGCTATATGTTTTTTTAGTGTTACCATCTCTAACCTCATTCTACCCACAGACAAGCTCCTAATGAATTGGCAATACACCTTCAATCTTTCTGACGATGAGGAGAAGAATTACACCAGTATTGCAATGATGACTTCCCCCACAAGCCCAAGCAGAGACATCGAGTTCATCCTACAAGTCAGCAAGCCGGTCTACCTCAACATTACATATACCGCAAGTGAGTGTGTGGGAAGACTATCCTAGTGTCCAGTCTGTTAGATATTTGTAATTCTACCTATTACAGATATATTAATTACTAATTAGCAAAACTACTCTCCTCTTTTCCTGGTGGGTTTTCCACCAGCCTGAGAGACACTAGAGCAATTAGTCTCCTCAACCCAGACCCGTTATGAGATCTGCCATATACCTTTGATTCTAGATTTTGGATTAAAAATGTCAAACAGCCTGAAAGCAAGGTTATAGCAGGAAATTTCCAGAATTTTTCTGCTAGGTGGAATTATTGTTTGTGACTATTGATATCCTGTCAAACAGAGATAGAAAATGCCAAGAGTTTATGGTGTGATTAGTAAATACCAACAGACTACCTCAACATTACCTAAACAGAAAAACATTGTGACATACCAAAGGTTTTTAAAAATTGAGATTTTCAATATTTGGTTAAAAAATTAAATCTCTAATTTTGTTGTTGGTGAAATAGAGGTGGAGGAAGGAAGATGGGTGGAGTTCTCTGCTACCCTGGACCATTTAGAATTAAATTATTGCTCTTATACCGTATGGCCCATATACACAATGGTGGTGTAACTTTGGCCGCAAACTAAACATAGACTACATGTAGCTTAATGGGGTGCAAAAATAAATCAACTGATGCTGTCACAAAATCATTGATTTTCATCACAGAATCCCAGCAGTGGATGATTTCAATAACTGTAACTGTTATGTGGAAAAACTCAATAAACCATAGTGATTCTGAGGATAAAATCCATGACATTGAATAAAAAATAATGATTCTTGTTGTTTTATTTGGTATCCCATAAAGTTAGTCCAGGTTAAGAACATGTGTTAAGTTAAATTGCCCTTGTGAATACTGGCCATTGTGTGCTAATCTTGGAACTGGTAGTATGTGTGCTTGCTATGTCTGTGTAGGAGATGTCGACGGGGAGCAGACGGTGGTGGAGGGAACGACGGTGGAAGCCACCTTCCGGCGGAAACTGTCTCGTTACGACTTTGATTTCAGCGAGGAGGGCAACACCACCTTCTTCTTCTACCTCTCCAACTTCACCACGCCCATCTCCTTTCAGGTCAGAGGCTTTCTTTGTCTCCTCCTCCTCCTTTTAGATTGTCTGTCCACCAGTGATGTAGTTGGGATTGATGGCGGTCAGGGTCTCTTTTCAAGTCCTGACCGTAGCCAAGGTCTTGGTCACAGCCTTGTTTTCTGACCTGCGCAAATGGACTCATTTATGGGTGACGTAGTGGTTATGAACAACCAAAAGACAACCAAAAGATTCAAATCCAGCCTTGAACAAAATACTTTTTACCGCTTCCCCCTGGAGCAATTAAGTGGCCAATTTTTTTTTCTTCTGTTTTTCTTGTACCTTTGCAAAAGTAAACAAAACAAAAAGCAACAACATTAATGATGTGACTAATATTAACCAAGCTCTATCGACTTCGATTGAGCAGACCCAGATACCAATATGATATCGTTCTAAAAAATGATGATAATGACGGTGATATTTTGTAAGTTTCAACTACATCACTGGCATAGTATGTTCACTATATTGTGCATTGTAAAATATTTGGGATGTTGATGAATCAAGGCAGTGCTGAGAAAGTCTGCACCACCAAAAAAGATGCCTGTGCACATATTGTGTTTGACCCGTTTGGTTGTCAAAGATTGAAATTCAAAATTCTTGTGGAAAGGTGTCGAAGTACAAAATGGATCTTGTTTGTTTCTGTCAGTGTCAGGCATCATTTCTACAAAATTTTCATAACAATAAAGTTGGGCATTTATTTTATGTATAAACTTTTTAAACCAAACTCCAAGTGTGTATTTAAAAGAAATGAAAGATATATGACAGTTCAATTCCACATACAGTTTTTTATTCCTGAAATGAGACCTTCGGACAATTCCATCTTAGTGGGGGATTTGAACAGTGGTGAAAATCATGATCATGCGACACACATTCACTAATACACACATTTACATACACACAAACGCACACATACACACATATATACACACATATATACACACATATATATACACACACACAAACACACACACACACACACAAACACACAGACACACACACACACACACACACACACACAAATACACATAAACAGGCACCAACACACAGACACACACAAACAAGCACACACAAATGAACACACACAAACAAACACACACATCAGATGTATATAACTCTGAGCCTGGAAATTCTATTTTGAAAATATGCTTTTCAGTTTTGTACCCACGCATTTTTGGTTGCTATTATTTTTCCCAAAAAAATTATAGTCACTTTGAATTCAAATGTAAACTTCCCTGTGTGTTGTTTGATACAAAAAACTTTTCTTTGTAATCAAAATCGATATTTTTTACATCATTTTCTAGATATCTCTTGTGGATTTGTTGGAAATAAAATTGAAATTGATCAAATCTTCCATGATTTGAACTGTCTTGTTTTTCACAAGAACGACTCAATTTTCCAGGCTCATTTCATACACAGTTATTAAATGTACATGTGTGTTTTTCATTTGAACCTTCTGAATTCCAGCATGATCTATTAGACCACTTTAAGTTCCTACCCCATTGCATTATTTGTTGGCCTTTGCGTAAGAAGAGACGTTGCAAAACAAGGAGCAAATTTAAAAAGCATAGAAGTAAAGCAGTATTCTGGTCATTGTAAGCTACCTTTGAAGTGCCATTTTGCCCCTATTTTAGTTGTTAGAAGATTGTACTAGATATCATATTTACTTATCAAGTTCCCTGTGTGATCTCATTTTTGTGTTCATTCTTAAGACCATTCATGAGTTGTTACCCATATCCAAGCCTTATTTTTAAAAAATGTATACATCTCTGTCAAGTTCTGAATATGGATGTACTTTGTTTTTCTGAGGATACAGTTATTTTAGATATATGTTTGACTTCAAGAGAATATTTCGTTTGCAATATTGATATTTCTTTTCCCTCAGCTTAATGATGATATCGCTCGCTTGTTTTTTATTGCCAATGTGTTAGCATTTTTTCATAAAAAATGATCACATAATGCGAGTTCTTGTGTTGTGTTTCATTCTTGATATGTTAGCATGTTAATTTTGTTTTAAAGTTTTACAATTGATGCTCTCCTAGGCAAGAGGGGCAATTGTCACTGTCAGAAGATGTGTGAAAAGACGGAGAAGCAGAGTACCTATTCCGCAATCATCTCCCTCCAGGATTGCAAAGAAGTCTAACACTCTTGTGATAGCTTGTTGACATTTAAAAGGCCTTTTGAATTTGCACACAAAATTTGAATTTGAACACAAAAAATACTTTTGATTGAAAAATGTTACATGGTTATTATAGACTCATCATGGCAATTTTTTGTTTCTAGATTTGGCTGAAGTCTTCGACACTCCCTATTTTGAGGGGATCTCAATTCAATCTGTTGTGATAGTGAAAAATATATTACTCTCTCATGGCTGGGAAGAGAGCATTAAAAATATTCTTCTTTCATCATTCAGATAATGTAGAGAAGAACACATGAAAAACAGGCAGTACTTTGAGAGCTAGACATTTTGAAATCCTGCAGAAATAATTTTACAGGTATTGATTATAGAGCCAGTTTTTCCTTCCCTTTGAAGATGAAATGTAGAGGAAGCATCATCGACATACATGTAAAAAACATTATAAAATGTAAATCTATTATGGCTTTGAGAATTCTTGTGAAAGTGGCTGATGATTCGTACTCTCAATGAGTGTTTTCCTGTAATCTTTGTTCTCTTATTCTAATTCTTTTCCTTTCACTTATCTGTTCTTTGCCATTTCTGCATTGTTTGTCCAAAGTTTATCTATCCAAGCAAAAGTGTTTGTCCATTTCATATGTTCTCTTTCTAGAATTGTAGTAATCATTGCCTATTTTCTCATCCATCTACAAGTAAATTCATCATTCACATGGGGACTATTTTTCCTCTCCTCACGTCATGTTTTCTTGGTTGTTCATTGTTGTTTCATGTCTCTCCTGCCAAAGATTTGGAACTCAGTTTATGACCTCTGTGCGGAGTTGTGAATGTTCAGAGAGAAATAGAAGTGATATCTCAAGAAATAGACGATGAAACATGGCTGTTACATCATCAAATTGAATTTCGAGTGATGCTCTTAGACAGTGATGATGATTTCTTCACTTCATGAGTGAATATGTTACGCACATTGTGAAGGTATTGATTAGATGTGTATTGCAGTTAGAAAGAGGGGCTTGCACATATTTACAAATCATTGATAAAAAAGAAAACTAAGAAGGGGATCAGAAAAAGACGGGAGGAACCGATAATAGGATTGTAAACTTCCCCATTGCAACCAAGGAACGAAAGAACACAACCTGATAAACAGGGCTGAAGGCTTATTTTTACAAATGCTATGTTTTTGGAAGCCAATCCATGCAGTAAACCTAGCAATATAGACTGCTTGTCAATCCAAAGTTCCTTTCCGAAGATTTCGTCCTATCAACTGACAGCCACCATACTAATTCATTAGCTCTTGTGTCTTTACAAAAGTACAAACATAATGTTCTTCTTTTCAGTCTCGGATCAGTGAGTGTGGAGTGGGTAAAGTGTGTAGTACGGTCTATACTGTGTATCTGTGTAGCTTCTCCAGGATATATCTGTCATCACTCCATTCTTGGGATGGGTTTGTAAACAGAAAAGAGATGAACATAGATTGTGTTTCTTGCCTTCACAGTCTGCGTTGAATATTGCGTCCTCTGAACGTGCTTACATGATAACGTTTGGGACGGCAATATCTGTCTTGCTGCTGGTCGTAAGCCTGGTCTGCAGTCTGTTCATGTTCAAGGCCTTAAGTAGTATGAGGTCCCGCTTGCGTAGATCTCGGGTAAGTTTTGTCTAAGTGATGCAATTGGCCATTGCTCCTGTACCTGTACATGGCCAGCGAGGGTTTGTGGATCAGGTGCATAAATTCTGAGTGGCGTCTGTCGCTCCTGCTTCTTGCAAATCATTGAAGAAAACCTCTCCCGGAGAAGCCTATATCTACTCTCTTCAATATCATTTTCTTTTCTTGGCAGTAATTGTTGTTCTTATGCTGGAAAGTGGTTGAACGTTTGAGTAAAGAAAAGGAAAGAAGGCCTGAAAACTAACTTCAGAAATTGTTCTAACCATATGCAGATTAATTTTTAATCAACAGATTATACTATCAGAATTGATTAAACATGTGGTGCTCTGTGATTGGTGCTTCATATTGCAAATGATAAAGGAATACATATCATGGTACAACATTTTATGAGCCTTCCCTGGACCACTAAATGCCATACTAATTGTGCATGTGGAGAGACATTAATTGTACATTTGGCTAGGTAGAAGTTGCATGTATCTTAAAATATTTCCATTTTTATTTAAGAGAACTAAGAATCAAATAGCCTATTTAAAGCATTCTATATGTTCGGAAATAATAAATGGGAATTATCACCTCTTAATTTAGACCTTGAGAATTTTACCATTTCCAATGTGAAACAACATGTTCATGTTATCTCATAGAATTGAAATGAAGCAGAAGTTCAGTACTCCTTCATGAAAAATGTATCTACCTGCTTCTCATCTCTTTGAAACAATATTTTCATGCTGACTAACCCATATGCTTGCACACTTAAATCGTTGTAATCGGGTACCTAGGTGCAAAAACACGCCTTTCCTTGTTTTCTTATATGCCAAATTTTAAGTTGCATAATATGCCAATTTCTTAACTTGCCCATGCGTGGATTTCATGGGGAGTTTTTGCTGGTGTTAACGGAACCATTCTGATACTGCCGTGATATAAAAGTCGTTGCAATTAGTGTGAGGTTTCCCCCTTAAAATCTGTGAGATTGACTGGACTTCTATCTATCATATGAATGCATATGAAAGCCCTATATAAAATCTGTCATATGAAATGAATAGGGAGGCCTCCAAATTGTACTTATATGTAAATTGTAGTGTATGAATGATATGGTCTTAAGTTCTTCATGTGATGCAACAGTTAGTTATGCAATTTGTATTTCGTATGAAATATACATAGTACTGCCTCATAATTGTGCTTATTTTGATGGTCTGACTTGCTGTTTAGGTCTGTCTGTTTTTATTTTTGTTTCTTCAAAAGTTATTTGTAACAGCTGGGTGATGCAATTAGTAGGCTGAAAACCTTCTAGGGTGAACCATGAGTGGTGGCACCACTTGCCGTGCTCTTAATCAAAAGTGAAGTGGGTTCTTTAATATGCATAGAGTGTGCCTCTCCTTTCCGCAGTATCTCCGTTGAATGTTTCCAAGGGACAGAGCTGTCTAGGTATTGTAGACTTTGTCGTCTGAAGTCTGGTCATTAATTCTGCCTTCAAGGAGAACCATCTTGGATGACATAGGACTTCACTGGAGAAACCAACCAAGTAGAAGAGGAAGGAAGAATATATTGATGGTTCTATGCCCATTTTTATGCCTTTAACCACCAAGTGAATGGATGGCATTATGTTTCTTGGTTGTCTGTCTGTCTGTCTATCCGTCCCTTCATCAGTTCGTTACTCATGATCTCGTTAATGCAACAGGTTAGATTTCATGTCATCTGGATCAAAATTCACAGTTCACAGTCAAATCTTTAAATATCCTTAATAATTACTTGATTAATTAAATTACTTCTTTATTCATACTATTTTCAATAGAAATGTTTTGAGAGCAGTTTTGGAAATAGGCATATGAGAAGTGAACTTGTGTATAGTCTAGAAATAGATTTAAACTGGAATCTTTTACTTTGTGGCCATTTATCATCATACTCTCTTTTCACCTCTTCAAATTTAGTTTACCAGCTTCTTCTTTTTTCCCCTCTTCTGTCCAGAATAGCAATGTTTTCCCTTTATCCTCATGTTTACTCAGCCAGAGTCTTTTGTGTCTGTCAGTGCAGACATGTGAACAGGTTGTCCATACTGAGAACAGTTTGGCCATCCTGAGAACAGGTTGTTCATCCTGAGAATAGGTTATCCATTCTGAGAACAGGTTGTCCATCCTGAGAACAGGTTGTCCATCTTGAGAACAGGTTGTCCATTCTGAGATCAGGTTGTCCATCCTGAGAACAGGTTGTCCATCCTGAGAACAGGTTGTCCATCCTGAGAACAGGTTGTCCATCCTGAGAACAGGTTGTCCATCCTGAGAACAGGTTGTCCATCCTGAGAACAGGTTGTCCATCCTGAGAACAGGTTGTCCATCCTGAGAACAGGTTGTCCATCCTGAGAACAGGTTGTCCATCCTGAGAACAGGTTGTCCATCCTGAGAACAGGTTAGCAATCCTGAGAACAGGTTGTCCATCCTGAGAACAGGTTGTCCATCCTGAGAACAGGTTGTCCATTCTGAGAACAGGTTAGCAATCCTGGGAACAGGTTGTCCATTCTGAGAACAGGTTAGCAATCCTGGGAACAGGTTGTCCATCCTGAGAACAGGTTGTCCATCCTGAGAACAGGTTGTCCATCCTGGGAACAGGTTAGCAATCCTGAGAACAGGTTGTCCATTCTGAAAACAGGTTAGCAATCCTGAGAACAGGTTGTCCATCTCGAGAACAATTTATCGAGCCAGAGAACTGATTGTCAAGCCTAAAATTAGGTTGTCCATCCTGCTAACAGGATGTCAAATCTGAGAACCTGTCACACATATAACGCGCAGCAAAATACTTAACCCTCATAAGAATGTTTGGTGCAACCTGTCTGTTTGAAAGTCCAAGAGTTTTCACTGGCCTAGCAGTGAGTACTGATAGTCAGAACTTGATATATCAAGCATGGTCATAGTAAAGGCATTTATGAGTCTTCACCATATTCCTTCTCACCTCTCCCATCGGTAGGCCTGCATCATGCTTCCCACCCACTCCCCAAGTACTGTGCCTCTCTATACTCTCACTACCTCCCAGTTATCTTGCATGGACTCAGACGAGCCCAGGCCACCACAGCCGCCCCCACCACCGCCCCTAAACACCGTGGCAGAGATTTTTTTGGTGCTCTTTGCTGTGGCCCTCATCTTCCTAATTGTTGTCGTTATGTTTTCCTGCGGAGTTTTCCTGGGCCGCTCTTTTACCAACCTCCGCACGCGGTCTTGGACGCGTCGGGTAAGTGGCCGTCTTGGGCACGCCGTGGCTATGGTATGGAGCCTTCTTAATCTCTTCTGCCCCCTCCGTGTAACCATGCTGGCTAACGTGTCCTTTCACACAGTGCTCTGGCTTACAACCTTTCGCCATCTTTTAATCTCTTAATCTCCTCTGTCCAATGTATCTCATTCATTCAGATTTGTCACTCACCATTGTTTGCTTTGCTGTGGCACCTCTCAAGGTGCTGTCATGTGTACAGCCAATTCTTTGACAATCCTCTCAATGTAGACAGAGTTGCAATGCTTCATTGTTGTCGTGTCATGTGATTCAGCTATATGACATGCTATCAGGTATCAATCTTTCACTCAGTACATCTCTTGTAACGGGCATCAAACAGCTACAGTATACAGGGATGGCAGTATTCAAGAGCTAGCTGGACCCTCGGCTCTGGCTATACCATAACCTCTCTGTGTAGATATTTGAGCTGAGTCAAGTCAGATATCAGAAAAAAAGTATGAGGTCTAATAAAGGCAAGACGGAGAGCGGATATTTCTGAAAACGATTTGTTTCATTGACACACAGAACTTTATTATTTCAGTTAGAGAAAGACAAGAAATGATCGTTGATTTAAAATTTAATCATATTACTACAAGCAGGATATTAAAGTTTAAAACTTGTGGTTTCTTCCAGAAATATGCTTATCAGTGACATTAAAAAGCAGATATTGATATCTGAAATTTTTAAACTGATTTTGATAGTTACTTGCAGATATCTGCTGGATATATGTATGACTAAGCACTCGTCGAAGTATTAAGGTTTTGGACAGCAATGGACCTGGCATCCCTGTCTATACTGAATAATTTTTTTTCCTTCTAAACTGTTCTATGTAGTATCGCTCTGTCATACATATCATCTCATCTCACACACTACCATTACAATATGGGCCGGTGTTTGGCACCAACTATTACATACTGAACATATTTAGGTCACACCGCATCTATCGTGGCTCCTCATTTCTCCATTTCCTCACATCATTACTTTACCATCTTGCACGGTCAAAAAGACAGGCAAAAGCTCAAAACATACCGAAAAAATACACAAAAATGGAATCAGTTAAATGTATGTTTTTGCAGTTAGAATGAAAGGAATGTTACAGCTTAAATGTAACTTTAATTCAATACATGAAGTGATTTTCAGTAGATCTCTGTACTTTTTTTTAAAGGTTCTGAGGTACAGATAAATATACATTTTTAAGCATCTTTTAAGAATCCTGAAGTAGTTAAGCAAGGTGTTGTACTTTGGGGGAATGAAAACATTGCTTTATTCACTGTCTATACTGTAGTATGCAGTGATATGGGTGGAAGAATGTTGTATATTACGGTAAATATTTCTTTTCCATTGTTTTCTGGTGAAATATATCCTTTTCCTGTTGTACTTTTTCCCAATTCAGATAGTCTCTTCTTACATTTATGAAGAAGGTAGAATGATCTTGGCTGTTTATTACTGAAGTAGTCATGTTCACGGCTATCATAGTGTGATGTATATACACCGAGAATGCAGGGCCTTTCTTGTAATGTACCAGTTTGAAGTGTCAGAAAATGCAATGATGTGACATTTTGGATACATTCCTTGTAAACATTATGGTGGATCACAGACGAGGCGTCTTGTCCGGACATTTCTCTCATCGGTTGCCTCCTTTTATTTGATTATCCGATATGTGTTTGCTTGTATGAGATCTGAAATGGAAAGACTTGTCCCGTGGGAATCGTCACCTTTTATTATGACTAGATACCTTGATTGATGATTTTGTGTTTTCTTGATCTGTCACACTGCTATCAAAACTTTCTGTAAAATCTTTTACCCTTACTAATGACAGGATCGATGCAAGAATGGATATATCTACATCTGCTGATGGTTTCTGTGTACACGTCCTGGTCATTCTGTAAACCGTATTACTGACATTTTGTGACAAGTGCAGTCTGGTTGTACAATCAATAGTGAAAGACAAATTGCAGAACCATTCCTTGTAACATTTATTTTGACTTGCCTACAAGGCTGTAGGATGCACTAATTCTGCTTTATTGCTTTTTGTTCCTGTGTGGAATTTCTTTGCACTCCCAAGTGGATATGGACAAATTATAAGCAAGACATGTTTTTTATGAAACATGTACATCCTAATCAGTAACATAGATAATATCAATATTCTTTATGGAACTAGTCTGGGATACCTCAAAGCTGAGTTGGAAAGCATGAAAACTGTCCCAGGATATACATAAACCAAATAACCCCTTCATGATGAAATGAAAGAAAAAAGATCTGAACAGAAGCTAATTTTTAAGTCTTTTTAAGGAATATTTTGGCAATTTACGTGAGAAATATATTTTCCTGTGTCCATGCCGTAACAGAGGCTATTTTGGAAGCCCTGTGTGTGTTTACACTGATAATGTACCTTCCAGGGGGCTTGTAAATTTCAAGAACATGTGACATCAGACCAGTCGAATTTGCCTTTTACAGACCAGTCAGTAAGAATCGTTGATATTAGATGTGTTGTGCATGCTTAAAATCTTAAAAGGCCAGCACAATGCGCTTTCTGCCCTCCTCCTGTGCTACATGAAATGGCTCTCTGTAGGTGTGTGTTTGTTAGTTGAGGCGTTGAGGGCAGGCCTTGATGCCTGTTTGTGTGTTTGTGTAGGTTCCTATGCAGTACAGTGGAGACTTTCAGGATGTGCTCGAGGCTCTGATTGTCTTTGTCTCGTGCATGGTGCTGCTCCTTGGCTTCATGACTTTCTCCTGGAGAATCTACCAGCAGTTTGAGCTCCGCCGGCTTCGACAGGTACCGTACTGCACCCCTGCCACACCCCGCCCGCCTTGCCCTGCCCCCCAGGGGCGTAGCTTGCTCTCCCCTCCTGTCTCTTGTATCTCTTGGTGCAACCCCCCCTCAATTGATCGAGCTGTCCATGCATGGCACCGTCGCAGCACTGGGATGATTCCGAGACGGATGCACACACCCACCAGACTAATCCGCCACTAGAGAAGATTACTAATCTTTCTTTATAAGTTATGCATTATCAAATGCATGGCAACGGAGACACCTGTAGCGCACACTGCAGACATTAACATCTGGAGGCGTAACTGCATGTTGGACAATTAATGATTTCCCTTCTCCAACCCTGTTTCTCTTTCCGCCCCTTGCTTGACAAACCTTGCTAACACGCCAGGCGTTATATGTTGATGTCCAGCCTGACCTTCTGCAGTACATAGCGGCGGCGCTCGGGGCCTTCATTGTCACGCTCCTCCTATTTTTTGTTGGTGTGCGAGTACAGGCTTGTTTGTTAAACCGACAACAACGGCAGGTAAGCTTAGGTCCTCCACCAAGAAACCCTAGCAATGGGTTCATGCTCACTGCCTTTTCAAATCTGCAGCATGATGGAGCAATGGGGTAAGGTTGTAAGCGTCGAAACGCCTTACCCCATCTCAGAGGGCGGTATTTCTAACACTGCTCTGTTTGTCTTTTGGTGTTCGCTTGTGCACTCTCTACTTTAATAACATACTCCGCGCACTTCTCTCTGTTGATTTTTATTTACTCTGAATAGTAGTCGACACTTTGTTATGTGGTGTCTCACCATTAATGTCACTTCTTTATTTCCCCAAGTGCAGACTTCTAAATGTACACCATTCATCCACACTCACAACCTTGCCGTACCTACCCATACCTGTGCAGTGGAGAGTTTGTGAAGAAGCCTATAACATATGTCTCTCTCTCTCTCTCTCTCTCTCTCTCTCTCTCTCTCTCTCTCTCATATTTCTGTCAAATCTCTCTTGTCTAGTTTGTGTTTTCTTTGCAGCAGGTTTGAAGTGGGATGTAGCAAGTGCATTCCTTTCAGCTAATTTTCCTAGAAAGTAGAATGCCGCTTCAACATTCTCATCATGCAGCTGCCTTCTTCTTTTTTTGAAAATATTAACAAAACTGGTGTGTTTTTTTAGCTTCATCAAAATGCTCTCAAAATGGCAAATAAAGATAGATAAGGGGATTAGGAAAATACAAAAAAAAATTACTTAGTGTTGGATTTTTCTTTTATTTCTTTTGAAAGCAATAACAGGTTGTCAGGCATTCTTATGCATTTATGTAGGTAATAGAGATAGTAGTTTTCAAATGTTTTTCTCTTTCTCCTTGACGACCCCAACCATCTTCCTCACTATCCCTCATCTTCATCGCCATGGCTCCCATCATGGATAAACCAAAAACAGGTGTATCTGATCCTTCCTGTGCTGATCTTTACGCTGCTGCAGTTCCTAATCGTCTTCATCAGCTGTTTTCTCTTCTTCCTGCTCTTCTTTGTGCTGGGGTGGAAGTTTAAGCAGCGCTGCGACGCTTTCCGCTTCCGACAGGTACGTGACCAGGACACCGCCCTCGCTCAACGCAAGCAGTCCAACCCGTCGTGGAGTGTTGAACCTCCTGGGGTTATATCTAGACTTGCAGCTTTTGGTCCAAGCCTCGCTCTCTTCCGTGCTCTAATTTCGATCTTTGTTCGAAAGTCTGCATGCTGCATGCCACTAGATACTCCAGTTGACTGACCCATTGAGTTGTCTGTTTATACCTTGTCAGTCTCTCATTCCTAACCTCAAGTTTTTATTTTCTAACTGCTTTTTCATTGTCTAGATTCATGTCATTGACGGTTGTTCTTCAGTTGTTTTATTTTACGAGTGTTTGAATCACCTTTTTGTTTATTGTGATGGTGTTGTTGAGAAGGTATGTTTTGGAATAGTGCATTATGCTTGTACCTGCATGCCCCTGAATGCCCTTGCTTACTATTGGTTTGTGATGAAGTTTCTCCCTGCATATGTCTGGCCAATGAAGTAGTCCCCCTCCCCTTGAATGTCATTGCTTACTATTTTCCTGAAGTAGCTTTCCACAAGGATGGTTTGTATTTTATTTTAGCTATAGTGCATTTCTACATGTGATTTAACATGTGTCTTTTTTGTTTTGTTTTGTTTTTAGTTATATTTGATTTGTGCCACAGTAACATACAAATACTTAATGACATACACATCAATATTTACACAGAAACAATTGACACTCATAAACACAAGAACACAAAAAGAATATATTCTTTCATATATTCTTGATAGGGTTTGGGTGATCATTGGAGTTTGAACTTACGGTATCAATGGAGTAGGCTCCCTTTGACTTCATCGTGTGTGATCATGACAGGATGAAAGAAAGAAGTGGCAAGGGAGAGCAGGGGATGGCGGCAATGATGGACCACCCAAAATACCCCTTATTTTCTGTCCCATCTTTCCCCGTTTAAAACCTTAACCATCCTGATAACATGAATGTCTCTTGCTACACAATGTTTTCTAGTCCATACCTTCCCTTCTAGTGTGTGTAACGACTTCTGTAAGCATCCTATTACCTCACATTTTTGTTCTGTCTCTTTCTATATTTGCTCTCTCTCTCTCTCTCTCTCTCTCTCTCTGTCTCTCTCTCACACACCTTCTCTCACATTCCCTGTATCCCTTTCTCTTCATCTCCCTTTTGTTTGTCCCCCATCCCCAGCATGTTAATTTCACATCACATTCCCCACAATGTTTTCATGAGTAACTTTTAAGGTCCATTCTTTCAACACATCATCTTTCTCTAACCATTTCACATTTGTATGTAATATGTATGTTGAACAAACGACATTCATTTATTTGTTCAAATCTTTCTGGGTTTTCTTTCATCTTGTTTGTTTGTAACCACATCCATTCTCCCTTCACCCTTATCATTATATCAACTCCCTTCTCTTCTCATCTACCCCTCTCTCTTTCTCTCTATCATCATCATCATCATCATCATCATCATCATTACTCTCCTCCTCCAATGTCTGTCTTAACCCCTCCTATCTATCTCCTCAGCAAACACTCTTCCCTCTTCTATAAATAAAACCGAATCATCAACAATGCCCGCCTCACAAGAATCCCTCAAAGAGTTTCAAGCCACTGGCCCCTTCCATTAACCCCCCTATCGTTCCCCTTCCCCCCTTTTTTGGCCCCCTAGGTGGCGCAGTATCACCCCCTCTTAAACTGGGTGACTGTGCTGGTGGCCTTCTTTGTCTGTTTCCTCTCCCTCCTGCTCATATTTCTGGCCGGGCTCAAGATTAAGGATCGCTATGACCGGGTCACACGGACTAGGGTGAGTTGCTCTGTGCATGCCTATGTTGGGCCGCCGCAGAAAGCGTCATAACGCAACCCCGGAAAATAACACCGGGATGAAGTCGCTGTGTTTTTATTTTGGATTAGCATGGCTAACAGAGCAGTATGATGAAAAGAAATGTTAGTTCGCCTGTCATGCAGGCTGTTAGATTGGTAGACAGGCTCATGTCAAGTGCGGTTAGTTCAAGCCTGGGATAGATGTGTTTCTGCCATTCCAACAAAGTCAAACTTTTGATTGCAAGTGAGTGGGATGTCTATCTGTCACTCTCTCTTAGTGTAATGATTTAATATTAATTTCATCTTTAAAGAGAAAAGGAAGTACTCACTGTAATAGTTCTTACACATTAGGTATTAAAGCATATATACCAAACTGGTCCCATAGACTTGAAGATGAGTGAACAGATTATTGGTATAATTTCATTCAATACTCAAACATGGATACACAGCTTGCTATGCTTTGTTTCCTCTTCAATGCGGCTGATTTCATCCTGGTATTATTAAGATGGGGCATACGTATACCAGCGTGTGTTGTGTACATAGGTTAATGGGAGGAGTATGGTAAATATAGTAACTACATGTATTTATTAATCCATAATAAAAAAAAAAAGAATTATGGAACCTTTATTTGACATATCAAAGTGAATTAGAACCCATCACAAATATATTTCATAACAATAAGTATTAATTTTAGACCAGTGGATTTTTTTTAAAATAATTGTCTTTTATTGCAAAATGACCTTGGCAATGACTTTGGATCCTTATGTCTAATTTATGTTCCATTCACCAGATTTAGAGGGTTTAATCAATTAAATTTTCTGTCAAAGGAATAAGCATCTGTGGAAATTGTATTGAATGGTTTGTATGGGAAAATTGTTTAGGATACTAACTATTTGTGGAATAGCGTCGGGATGGAATATATTAGTTTTAATGATGTGACTGAAAACATTGCTTTGTTCCACACATACATGTAGATAGATCACAGCTTTGATCACTTGAATGCTGTGTACGCTTTGAACATATAGACCGGCATCATACACTGTTTTTACATGTTGTCATGTTCAGCCTCCAAGAATATCACAACAGATCAAAAGACCGATGCAGAACACTTTTCATCATCGTCATCAGTCATCATGATCATCATTATTGTGAATCACACATGCATTTGCAAAACCATTCCAAAACATGCCCTGTGTTATAGTCAAATATCGTCATGACGACACATTTGAGCTTGTGACCTGCTCAGTTAACTCCATGCGTCCCATACAAACAACACCAACGCAAAGCACATAATGCTTAAAAGTGTTAGAGCGCCAGGTTGCTTCACACAATTTTTTTTTGTAAATGCTTGAAAAGCCTTTTTTTGCTCCAGTAACAAATATCCAGAAATCTTGAAGAAGAGTACATGTTTTTGGTTTGGCACAGAAGGGATTAAATCATACCAGCAGCAGCAGTAGCAGGTCGCAGGGAAACTCTCTCACTCTCTTATAGAGTACTGAAGTGGTGTCATCACATCCACTGTTATGCAGGTTGCTGGTTCTAAACAACATCACTCAAGTGAGGGTTTTACTGGTCTGACATTGTCCAGTGTCGGGCGCTCCTAAAGAGAGTCCCTGCTGCAATCTCCGATGTTTGCTCTCCTCACAGAGTTTAGAACCAGTTGATTTGACGACATGCTCATGTGACGTCACACTTTGATACTCTATACCCCGCATACATAATCATACGCCCTCTATTCGTGAACAGTTACAGAGTTGAAGGTGGTGAGATAGTGGAACATGTAACATCAACCTGAATACTGCACAGATCTTGATATGTATACCGGGTACATACATCTCATTTTACCTTCACATCCCCCCCCCAAAAAAAAATAAAAATAAATAAATAATAATAATAATAATAATAATAATAATAATGATAATAATGATAATGATAAATAAATAAATTTAAAAACTAAAAAATATTAAAAATTAAAATAAAAATGAGTAAATAAGGAAAATAAAGTAGTAATCATGATAATAATCATATATAAAGTAATTAGTTAATTTATTGATTAATTAAAGATACACCCCAAAACAAAATTTTCAAATGTAGGAACCCTCTTTTAAGGACATCTTTGTGGCTAAGTATTGCATTAAATGATTGGTTTCAAAAGGGTACTACATATTTTTAGATTTATGATAGTGATAACAAAATATGAACAATATTCTGTAAAAATGTGTACATAATGTGTCTCTTTGTGCTAAGAATAAGAAGATATAAATGAATGGTCCTTTCTTCCTTTTCTAAAAACACGTGTTCTTTAAAACTTTTTGTAGTTTGTGAAATAACAAAAAAAAAACAGCCAATGCTTATTCCAAATGAGACATTAAAAACATGTACATACTTCTTTGTACTTTGCGTCTCAAACTCAGCTTCTATTTCTATGAAACATAAATCAAGACATGTAAATGCACACAATCACACAAATACATACATCTAAAGATATATACATATAAACAAATGTACATGTATGTTCTAACCAACATATGAGATCAAAAGCCAATGTTATACAGTATGATTTGATGCAAATTAGGTAAATCAATATAAACAAGATGTTATCATTTCATCAGTAATACAACAACTTGAGCATCATCCTCCCAAAGAAAGCAGACAAAAAAAAAAAAAAAATAGGCTGAAACTTCTTGTTCTATACTCATATTTCCTTGCTGCTACTAATAGAATATGAACTGAACCAGCTCCCCTCCCCAACCTCCAAGAAAACATATACTGGTATGAAAAACAATGCAGTGTTCAACCAGATATCTACAGTTATAGCAAACATTGAGAACTCCAATTAAACACTCAGAACACTCTCGCTCAAGGGAGTCTACCTTATCTCTTGAACTTTAAAGTATGACATTGTAGCCTTTATTTTATTTAAGTTTTTCTTTGTTCTTTTTGGATTAAACCTATTTTCAGCATACTAATGAGTCAGCATTTTGTAACTTTTCCTGCACCATACATAAAGCTGAGCAATGGAATTTTTGTTAGCATTACTGATGAAAACCTACTCACACAGCAAATAACAAGCTATTAATAAGCCTAAAGGTTTATTTCAATGCACTTTCGTACACATCTAGTATTCGCATTGCCCATGTGACCAAATCTTGTTCTCACACTCCACATATACCTCTCATCTCACTTTGCATGCTTTCAGTAAAGTTGTCGTAGTTAGTACGTAGTTCTCTGCCATAGCACTGCACACGCATCAGAGAGAAGTCCACATCACTAACACATAGACATGGCATCAGCATATTCTTACAAGCCACATGGTAAAGCAGACCTAATGCTATAAACATGGTCTTTTGTTATGCGGAATAATTGTAAAAGGACTCTTTGATTTTTTTCCGTGCAACAAAAGACCATGTTCATAGTGTACACTGCCTTTTCCAAGTATTCTTCAAAGGGGCGTTCACACTGCCTTTTCCAAGTATTCTTCAAAGGGGCGTTCACACTGGAGCCTTCTGGTGTTCAGGCTCCAATTAGCCCTCTACGTGCCAGTCCAAAAAACAAACAACACTTTGTGTGTATTCCTAGGGAATGAATATGCATTTGGCAGGCATAGAATTGAAGGGAACTGGAACTCTGATGATTAGTTGAATTGCATGAATTAGCTGAACAGATTGACAAAGGATGGAGGAAAATCAGACATAATCATGAGGAAATTTTTTAAATTGAAAAATCTTAATCACTGGGATTTCATGCTTGATCCCTAAATTAAAAGAAGATAATGCCAGCAAAGTAGTGGACTAATCAAAATATGGTGAATTTAGTGCCTGACGTATTTCGGAGCGCAGGAATACACGCACACTGGCCTCTTAGTCAGGTTGGTATGCAGGACCTGCAAACCGTTTCCATGTTGACATTCCTAAACTCATTAAGGAGGTTTGCATGTGGCATTTGGTGCTACGCTGGGCAAGCATTTAGCATGTGGAATGAAGAATGCTGACAGTTTGAGTGTCGTTGTATATTGGTCTGGTAACAAGCCGTCATGCACACACTAGTAATTCATGTTTGCACGCACTTTAACATCCACAACTGCATCTTAACCATGCTTGTGTACATCAATCAAAATCTTATCTGCATCTGCATCTTATCTGCTTATTAAAATATTTATAAATACTATGATTACTGTATTAACATTTCATAGCTTTAGATGTTAAGGGCTCTGTCTTATAAAAGATTGTGATTGATCTCAACTCCACTTGCGATTAATGTCAATCGTAAATTTGTACGCTAGAGATATGGGATTGGATGTGCGATCGATTCAAATCAATCGCAACTCTTTAAAAGACGGGGCCCACATATAAAGAAGAATTGATATTTGGGAGCAATCTTTTTGTGAGGTATTAAAAGTTATAAAAGTAAAAAATGCTTTGACTGTTAAATTTGACAAAATTGTTTACATCAAGATGTGAGAAATGCCATTCCACTCCTGTGTCATTGTTTTTACTCCCAATAATGAAAATAATAATGTTGATTTATGATGCCTCATAGCTGTCTGAATTGATCCTTCATCATCACAGGATGATATGAATCAGTTTGTGAAAGGAGCAAAAATAAGAGAAAGGTTGCTGAATGGTTTTAATCTCCAAAGGGGGACATTTATTAAATGCTAAGAATGCTCTTGTTGATTGAATGTAACCGAGTATGCCGTGCATGGTATTCTTATGATTCTACACTTTTCTCTCCCCAATCATCGGTCACCTTTCCATCGGTCATCTTTCCACCGGTCGTCTTTCCTCTGTGTAGCGGCGGGCGGTTGAGATGGCTGTAATGGCCAGTCGGCCGTTTGCAGCAGTCAATGTGGAAGTCAGCAAGTCGGCCCCACCTGACCTTGTAGCTGCATGCCAAGTGAGTACCAATACCAGGGCTAGGACAGTCGATCATTTTCACCTTTATTGCTGAAAGATGCATAGTGTCAGTTGCTTGAATGAAAGCGGAACAATCAAAGAAGTCAAGAGTGTTTGATGTCCCCAGTAAATCATAAGTGAAATTAGAAATATGAACAGGTCAAATTCCAGTTTAAAATTGCAAAAGTATTAGTCACACAATTAGTCAGCCCAAAGGTTTTCAGTCATGTTTAAAATGAAATTGTTTGAGTACAAACAAGTGCAATTTAAGTGCAATTTCTTCCACGTAAGTGATAATCATGCTGAAGTAGTTTGATCGTACATGTAGATCAGCTATGTACATGTAAGAGCATAGCGTTGCTCTGGAGCCTGTTGCATATATATTTCTAGTTGTAACTCACTGTTAATGGTAAGTACCATGGTAGCAGCTAATGGGCTTTCATCTTTACTGTTCTTGCTATGGAAGATACCAGTTATAGGAAGTTACAATATAGTTAAAACATATATGCAACATGGCCCTAGTGGTGCACTTTACTTGATAGATTTGTTAATTTTTTTTCTAATTCATGAATCAGCAATTGTCAGATATATATCTTCATTTTGATATCCTTTTTTCCCCCATCAGAATTACCAAGTACTAGCTGCCTTGGAGCCGTGTAATGACAACAAGGCGGGCATCATGACAGTGTTCATGCAGCTACCCATGGGTGAGGGGGAGGCGCCCCCACACGGCCAGCCACGCCTCACTCTGGCCTCCGCCCTCGTGCAACTCAAACCAAAGAAAGCTGAGCTCCGCGAGCAGCGGGGCCGGGAGCGGGACCAGCGTGAACGGGAGCGCGAAACGCGGGCCCGGGAACGGGAGTCGAGGGAGCGGGAAGCGGTGGAGCGGCTACAACAAACGCAAACGCCACCACCATCACAACCACAACCCCAACCACCACCCTCGCAACCGTCGTCACCGGAACCACCCTCGCAGACGCCACGCCAGCAGATACCGGTCGCGCCGCTAGCGGTTTTACCACCCGACGACATCCTATTAGTCAGCCCGGGCTCGGAGGAAGCACAACACATACGGCATCACGCGGAGTATGACAATCCTGCCATGGTATAACAACCGCTGGAACTGCCTCTCTCATTCCATAGCTAGCCAATCATCATCTCATTTCAAGTTGTCAGGCTTTTTTTCTTTCTTTTAATTCCTCCTTTGATACTAGATGCAACTTGTGAAGAAGCAGTTGCTATAGATGGGATACCATATAGAGTAGAATTACTCTGAACTGAACTTAGCAATTTGCTGCAATGGTAGCTGCTATAAATGGACATGTACTTATAATAGTGATGGTGTATTTTATAGGTTAGTGAGAAGGGGAAAAAGCCTGTCATATTGAAATCAGAGAACTACTTTTTTCTCCTCGTTAAAATAATTTCTAGTGCCTAATTTACCTGTACATTATATCATAGAGAGCAGCCATTTTTTGCAAAGTTAAGGAAGTTGTTGAAATTGCAATGAAATATGTTGAGGTGATTTTATAGAATTTGAAGAGAATTTTATGGCCATAGGTGTTGGTGAAATGAATGATGCTAAATGGCTTTTTTTTTAAGTATTATGGCAGAATGTTCCCTGTATGGTCTGTTGTGAAATAGATGCACAGGAACTCATGCAATATGACATGTTATCGATTTGTAAAAATGGTCCCTAGGCCTTTTAGGTCTGAAGAGATTGTGCATGGTCCTTTGAAAGAAGAGAAAATGCGGCTCATTGTACATTCATTGTTAAAGTTCACTGTATCACAACCACAGGGGATTACTAGCATTGCAGAGGTATGTCTGACATTTCATCAGCCATTGTACTTCATGTCATTTTTTTAAACGATTGTGATACTGGTACATCTGTTTCTCTTGAATAAAGGGTCTCAATTGTATGCTCTTTAGCCTGTAACCAATCAACTTTCCACTCAAAATCTGCTCGATATGTAGTGCTCTAAAAACATACAAGCCATATCCCTTCCATGCAGTATATGTAAGATTCAGGTTTTGTTGATTGTTAGTATGAAAAAAGTTATGCCATTCGATTATATACAAAATAGGAATGATCAAGACAAAAATAGACAATACCTGGATAAAATAATCTCCTCAAAAAAGGCAAATATTTTGGGTGTCACACATTTCATATCCATTTCATTTGATGTGAAAAAGTGTTTATGATGTATGTCAAATCCAAATGGCTGTATGTGAAGTGATTGTTTGCCACTAAAATATATTTCAAAATGCAGGGTTCACTTCTATCCTATATATAATACATTGATTGTTCATCTATTTCATGTATTTATTGGTATCACTTGTACATCTCACTATGTTTGCACTAATACCTAATTACCAAGCTATCGCGTAGCATGAATATTGCTTCCGGGTCAACCCGAGATCAACTTCCTGTCTGACTGTGATTCAGTACAGTCAATGAGTATACAAATGCGTGGAGTTTCCTGCAATTGATTGCATTTGACTGTAAATGACTGCATTTGATTGTATTTGACTGCATTTGAATGCAGTTGACTGCAATTAATCGTATTTGACTGTAGGTGACTGCAAATCACTGCGATTGATTATGATTGACTGCAATTGATTGCAATTGATTGCAATTCACCGCAATTGACTATGATTGACTGCAATTGACTGCAGTTGACTGCAAATCACTGCGATTGATTATGATTGACTGCAATTGATTGCAGTTTACCACAATTGACTATGATTGACTATGATTGAGTGCAATTGATTGCAAATGATTGCAATTGACTATGATTGACTGCATTTGACTGCAGTTGACTGCAATTGACTGCAGTAGACTGCAGTTGACTGCAATTGACTGCAATTGACTGCAATAGACTGCAATTGACGGCGGTCATACTGGGAGTCGATCAACGGTTCCATCGTATGTACTTGATACAAGCCTCAAGTGAGAGTTAAATGTGGGAGAGACTACAAGTATCTCTTGGGACATGCATGTTATTTGTGTCCCTTTTTCTTCACCTATATAGACTTCCGAAGTGTGACATCATATGAGCATGTTGTCGGGACAAATGGCTCGACGCTATGTGGGCAGAGCGAGCCGCGGTGACCGGAGCGGTCGCTCTCATTGAGAATAGCTGTCAATCACCTGTTAGACAGTGACGGACCAGACCGCACGTTTGAATGATGTTATTTCCAACTGGAAGCCTGCAAAGCAATGAATGTGACAACATCACTTTGATGTCTGTTAGAGGCAACTTGATATGAATCACACACTGGTACACAAAATTTACATTTCAAGTGTGAATTTGATCTCCAGAATATCAATGGAAACTTACCATACATGCTGTGTTGTATTTTTAACTGTTACTGGTTTGATTGTGGCAACTCTAGCTGTGATAACCATGCAACAGCTTCTTCTACATCTCGTCAGACATTCTGCCAAAGTTTACTTTGGGGAATTACTTGGGACTTTAGGTTTTGCTCTGTTCCAGGGCCATGTAGCATGTAGATTTTCAATTATTCGTACATAAATTACATCTACTGTAGGTTCCATAGCAACAGCCAAATGGGCTATGTGGAGTGTAGTTGTTGCCATGGTGGTTTATTACCTGAAGTATTAAATACCAGAAATAAACAATCTATATAGGTCAGGTCATTGATGGTAACTTTATAAAATAATCACTCGGTAATTATCCAACACATCGTGTTACAGAGGAAAAATGTTGATATTAATTCTCAGGTCCCAACGTTTGCAGTTATTTTTTCTAATTGTGACCATAAACAGGGCTGTATGAAGTCTTTGTATACAATGTCTGGGAATGTCTAGGTGCACACCTTGATAAGCAAGATCCTGCCTGTAATGATAATAAAATGACCACATACACATGTATGTTTCTTCATGTTTACACGTATGTAGGTGTACTGCGTGCCAGTTGAAAATGTGTATCCATTGCATCGAAAAAAAAATATGTCGAGTTGACCAATCTTACCGGGTACGTCTTTGTGATCAGATGGGAATTTGTGCGTTTATACTTTCAGGCGTGTTGTTTGTTGCAATATAAAGACTGTTCATATGCTGTTGGTGATACAAACCTGTACAATTGTTAAATGCTGGACAATATTGTGTAATAATAGGCAGCACACTCAAGATAAAAGGGGATACATGTATATCCTTTAAAATATCATGTATGCTGTCCACTCCCAATGTGCTGAAGGATAATGAAAACTGCTTCTGATCCCAATATGTAGTGTGAAAGGTCATTGGCCTGTATTCTCAATGGTGGTTTAACTATGACCGCGTACTAAACACAGACTCACTAAATAATGCTGCAAAATAAATCATCCGATACTGTCTTAAAATCATTAATTTTTATCCCAGAATCACAACAGTGAGTGATTTCAAAGTTTTGTCTCACGTATTTGTGTGGACAACCTCAATATACTATGGTGATTTCGAGGACAAAATCAATTAAAGTGAAGCAACAATAATATTTGATATTGTTTTATTTGGAGTCCCATAAAGTTAGTTAAGGTTTAGTACGCTGTTGAAGTTAAATCTCTTTTCAGAATATGGACCTTTGTATCCTAGATTTAGAACTATCACAGGCCAACCACTTAACTTGTAATGGTAATCCTCGAAAACTCATGTATTTGGGAAATGCTGCATACAGTTGTAATATTGTATCCTGTCCTATGTCTGCAGATGTTGGTTTGGCAATGATTTGGTTGAGTTCTTGTTCCTTGAACGGTGATAGGATGATTTGGTGAATTCACAATATGGTGTGCCACCTATCTGATGCAGCAAACAGGCCAATTTTCAACTTTGAGGTCGAAATCACACCCTATCACCACTAAGTTTGGCAGTGTGTGAATAGCATTTTGATGCTATGCGAAATCAAACCATGGCAAAAGCGGTGGAAGAATTCAATGAAACGATCTTAAAAACGCAAGGAAATTTGCTGGATATAGTGTTTACTCTAATTTATGAACAGTAAGAGTAACTAAGCAGAATTTACACTACAAGGTCACCAACATGCCGCACGGGCACCATGGCCTTATATTTTGATGTGGACCATTTCCCATGAGGCATTGCGGATTTCAGCCTGCTGTTACTGATAGGTGGCACATTGAATTGTGAATACACCGATTTATGCCCCTTTAAATGCAAAATTATAAAAAGGAGAAAAAAAGGTAAATGGAACAATGTAATGCAACATGAGATGCTGATGGAGCCTCTGTAATATTTCCAATTGACATCAATACATGTCATCAGTGCTATAAAAGTGAGGTGAAGTAACTAAACTCACCTGCTGACCTGTTGCAGACATGTGCGCTGTCTCTTTAAGACAATTTTGCCAAATTTACATGTGCTTTTTAAGATGGTATAATTATATGCTCCATCTGCAGATAAATTACCCTGCATATTTTTAAGAGACTCAACTTGTAAGTTTTAATCATAGGATACCAATTTCAGTAGCAAACTTGTATGCCAAATGAAAATTTATATCAATTTAATGCTTGTATATACATCAATGTGTAACAAAGTAGATTTCTTATCTGCTTTTCATTCAAAACAGTACTTGAAAGATGAGATATATAATAAATTAAATACTTAAAATTCTTTCACATCTTTTGGTGAAATTCCCCTTTTTATCCAGGATCTGGATCTGTTTTTCATTATAGTTGTACTATATGCTGTTTTTTTATCCAAAAAACTGTTCCGATAATTTGGAAGAATTGCAGCCTATTTTATCATGTTGATATTTTATGTGTACAGCTTAACATTTCTTTACAACACCACCTTCATGTTGAAGAGAAAGAAAAACAGAATCAACTGTATTGATCAGTATAGAAAGCAGAATACAGTAATGGAAGAGGGTAACTTGTGAAAGCGTGAGGATAAATCTGACCAATTGTAAGAAAGATATATTGTTCCCAAATTGTGTACATTACTGTGACAAAATCAAGAATTAACATTCATATCCAAACTTTGAATAGACATCCAAGGTATGTCCCACGTTTTACATATCTTCCTGTGGAATTTTTACTTCGAGGATACTGCAGAGTGCGTTAAATGGACAGGGGAAGGGTAGGAGGAATACTTTTTTGTGTACTTTATGATTTTCCCTTTATGATTCTTACCCTTTTAGCATATATTACCTTGTGGTTTTATTGCTTGTATATATATGTCTCGAAAAAGTGAGATAGAGAGGGAGAGCGCATTCTTTCAAAAAGCCTGTTTATATACCAGTTAATCTCCATATAAGGTTTGTTTCATGTGTTTATACAAAGCAATATGAAGATAGTTTCAAAACTTCTGATTGGTGTCATGGTAAGGGTACCTGAACAAATTGAGTCACAAAAACCTGCTTATTGGCTGTAACTGGTTAGTGTAATAATCATAATTTTGTATGGGACACACACACTTTCTTGAGAATAAAGGTATTGGTTGGTAAGATACAAAATCCAACTTAAACATTGTTATAAACTCACTTACTATAAACTGTACTCCCAAATTTGCAAATTAATTTGAATTTTAACAAAAAGTTTAGCTTTGCTGTAAATCTTCTTCATTTGTATATATGTATAACTCTTATCATGTTCATGTATCTTTACATTTCGTTGGAGCAATATAATTTGTAGTTTATTTATGATCACATTTACTTATTTTCATATCCATAATGAAAATGTACATGATTGCTATGGAGAAAGTGCAGGATTTTTTTACTCAGTACTAAAGAAAGGTAAATATTTTGTAAAAAAAATGGTGACATTTATGATAAAAAAGAAGATCAATTGTTAAATGTTACTTGTTCTTGTCATGTCAAGATCAGCATTTTAAAGGTTTCTTTTACATCCTGTTTTATTTGTACATGTATTAGTTTTAATCGTGTTTGTAAATGTCATTTAAGATATTCAATCCTCTAATCCCTTCAGAGGGATGAGAAAACGGCAATGTACTCACGAATGATATATTAATGTGGTAATATTCACATCACATTTTAAAATGTAAAAACGCATGGCATAAAACTACCTATAAACGTGATGAAAAGATGCTTTACAGCTCCCCGCTCAGGGAAAATACCCGTAGTTTATGAGATTAGAAATAATTCTCTTAAAGACAAAAGAAACTGAACAGTAATGCTAGTTTTATGTATGTATGACTTCTTGTTTGGGGAATGCAGTATAAAAGCAAACAAAATTAGAATCTGAATAAAATAGACACGCCATTCCAATTCTATCATTCCATATATTTTCCATTGGCCCCGTCTTATAAAGAGTTACGATCGATCTGAATCAATCGCAAGTCCAGTCCCCTATGTGTAATGTATAGAGATATGATTAATAGCAATCGATAACCAAGTTGCTATCAGTCGCAACTCTTTAGGAGATGGGACCCTGATGTCTCTTCAGGCCGTGTTTCTTGAATCGCATGCACTATGGGTATGACTATGAATATTCATGTTTCTCTTGAACCATGGACATTCTAGGTATGAATACTTACAATGGCCGTTCATTTTCTGTTTTTCAATATTGCTGGTAGACATGTCTTTTGGCCACACTAGTCTTGTCTCATGTAAGGTAGTTTCTAATTAGATCGGCTTGCTGCTCTGTGCAGTATACCTCATTATATAGACATTAGGCCCACTGTTACATTATGTTAAATACTTCAACAAGCAAGTAAGGTCATCTGTAGATATATTTTGAAAGGGATAGCAATTTATTAAACTAGTATGGAAAATAGAAATCAAAATGGAAATATATATTTCTGCGTGATTTAATATTGTGTCAAGGCTTATTTTGATGATGAATAATTACGGATGTGAAGATTGAAATGGATTCAATAGAATGTCCATTTCAATGACACATAAACCTTTCTTTTTAGGGGGGGGGGGCACTTTCAGGGTTATTGCACTGTAAACTTAAGCAAGTCTTCGTGTTTTTAATTTTGAATATCTTTTGAGGACGGTCTTTCACCAATATTTGTGAAAAGTATATTAATTCAGGTGAATTGTTTCCATGTACATTGTATGTTTTGTTTTGTTTTTATGTCAAACCTGTTATAATGCAGTCATTTAGTTCTCGTTTTTCCTGTCACTTAACTCAGTGTTGCTATTCCATACATCAATTTCACCATAGTTGAGCAACATGTTCATGTACTAAATTCCTGTAGTTAAATCATACTCCAGATAGATATATTTTGGTTATATAAAATAAATAAATAAATAAGACTGCATATGAACATGAAATCATGAGAAGATAATCAGGTACATGTGTTGCGTAAGAACACTGTATCTGGAGCGAATGATAAGATAGAGATAACTGTGCAATTGAATGTACGAGGGTATATATGTGTACGTGTCCGAGTGAGTCCTATATGTGATTTCCTGTATATTGCAGATTTTTAAAGGACTGTCACGTGCACTGAGATGAATAATTATGTGGAAGAAATATCTATATATATGTGGCAAAATGATTGATTTAAAACAGATATTGATTTGAATAAAATATCACATTCTGGTGGATCATGTTTTATGAAAATTGTGTCTCAGTTGTGATTTGTCATTGTGATGTACTCTGAATGTTTAGGATTGATTGATGTACATATTGATGTACAACTGAAGGCCATCTGGATGGCATAAGCCGATCAGTCGTACGACTCTCCAACTGGCAGGACACAGTCATAGGAGTTGTACAAGAAGGTTACGTCACATTTTCAGTCGTAGTTGCTTACGACTGCAGAATCGTAGCAAAATCAGGTCATCTGCAGTGGCCTTAAAGAGATAGTTCACCCTGAAAATAAGTTGGTTTCAATAAAAGCAGAAACATGAAAGAAACGTTTAAGTGAAGGTTTGACGAAATTCCGTCAAAGGATAAGAAAGTTGTGATCTTTTGACATTTCAATTTTTGTGACGTCACGTCCGAGTGCTCTTCCATATGTGTACAAAATAATTCCATAGATTGCTTTTTTTCTGTTATTGATGACGGAATTGTTTGTTTTACCATACAGGTATGAGTGTAAAAACGTATTTCTAATGATTTATCAAATGCACTGGTAAAAGGATACATATCTTTTTGAGAAAATGCACATTTTCGAGAAAAAAAAAAACTTGTATACGACATAATGGGAGAGCGCCTCGCACGTGACGTCACAAAATTTAAAACTGTTAAAGATCATAACCTTCTTATCCTTTGACGCATTTTCATCAAGCTTTCCCTTATTCAACATTGTACGCTGGAGACATACAAGAAAAAAGCATTTCAGTGTTTTGAAGGAGGAGTAGAGTTTTGAAGTGCAAAAAGATCAGAAAGTTGAGGTATGCAGATGACACTACCTTTATCTGCAGCAGCAGAGAGGGAGGCATATGGATTCTGAAAAGTAAAAAGGAGGCAAAGATACAGATTATCGAAAGAGGCAATTATATCAACGAGTTTACGATAGATGGTGAGACAGATCGAAGGGTTGAGCCGTTCAAACAGTAAAGGGATAGTTCACCCTGCTTTTATTTTGCTTTTAATAAAACGACAACATGACGGATACATAATATGAACATATGGCATTGGAACAGAAATGTACAAAAAGCGGTTTTGACTAACATCAAGGTATGGATCTTAGATTACTATAACTTCATATCAAGATATGTGCTATAATTGCTATCTCGCTAATCTATGTTTTTCTGGAAGTATGAAGGAATGTGTATTACCATGAAATTAAAAAAAAGTGAAATATGATAAAAATTCACATTCGTTGCCTAGAATTGTTATAAGAATCACCACAAAGCCCAACAAATATAGTAGGAAATGGTAGCCACTTCAATATGACACCTCGTGATGTGGGGAAATGTTCCATTCGAATGCTATCTTAAATAGTGGTCAATACTACATTTTCACGGCGGCCATTTTGAAAAATGGTTGCCATTTCTTTCCAGGAGCACATTGCAAAAGAAGTCCACCTAAAAAGTATGCAGACTGGTTTCCCGAACGCATTGATACCAATCAAACTCTTAGAACAGTCCATGTAAGGTAAACCTGTATTGCCCCCTGGGTATAATAGATGTATGTCTATTTAAAACCAATTTCACTATGCTACCATGCCCCTTTCTCTCTTCTCTTTCTCTCTCTTTCTCTCTCTCTCTCTCTCTCTCTCTCTCTCTCTCTCTCTCTCTCTCTCGCTCTCTCTCTCTCTCTCTCTCTCTCTCTCTCTCTCTCTCTCTCCCTCTCTATCTCTCTTCTCTCTCCCTTTTCCGTAATTCTCTCTCTCTCCTCTCCTCTTTTTACTACACTTTCTACTCCTCCACATCTCCCCACCCACCCCCACCTCCCCCCCCCCCCCCACACTCTCTCTCATTTGACCCGTTTTCTTTATTTTCATTATCTTCCCTCATCTCTCATTGGATTTGTTGTCTCCCTCTGTCGCCTTTCCTCTGACGTCCTCACCTGAATGCTCTTGCTGCTAATATTATTAATCTTATTTCCAGGCTGTTTTCCAATACAGCCACCATCACCGCATGACTACATGTATAACCAGGGAAGTGTTATACGAAGGAGTAGAAACTCGAGCATAATACATTCAAACATCCATATGGGTTCTAAAGCGTGCTCATGAATGTCAAAAGAATTCCAAAATCATGACAATGCTTTGATGTTCCATGTGCCGAGCCGACATTTAGCTGATGTCAACTTGAAAAGAAATTTCTTTAATTTCCCATTTGTCTGTAGACGTTTTGTTTTTGACAAATTCGTTTGAAAACTATAAGGAAGTTAACGGCAGATAATGACAGATCCTAATACTCTGCCTTTGTTTCGAAAAGTATTGAGGAATCATTAAAAATCGGACATATAAGCTATTTGTGTTAATTACAAAATTGACCAATTTCTTCACTTTCCGACAACTTGTGCATTTGGGAGATTCAACCACCCTCAAAATGATATATTAAGCTGTGTGTTATCATCAAAGGCGTTTGTGTGTGATTGCGTGAAGCAGAGATATTTTACTTGAAAAACTTGTTTATTTGTGTTTGCTGATACCTGTTGTGCTCATGGAAGTATTAATGTCATTAACAGAACGGGACAAGCGAAATGAGACTGTACATTTCTTTTGTTCTCTCTGAGAAACCGTTGCCACACAATCATGTTCATAATTGTTCAAACACCTGAACAGCACCTGTTGAGAACACCATAACTTTTCAGCGGCTTGGCACATGGGTCCAAAGAAAGAAAGTTGCTTCCTATCCTTCCATAACGCATCCCTGGTTTGAGTGAAATGGCTTTCTAAAGTAATTGCAATGCCCCATCCTGTAAATGAATGAAATGCCTTGTACAAAAGATTGTATGTTCAAATCAGGGATGTGTAAGGAAGGAGAAAAAACTCGAGTATAATATATTCAAACATCTGTATGGATACTAAAGCGTGTTAATGAATGTCAAAAGCATTCCGCAATCACTATAATGCTTTGATGTCCCATGCGCGGCACCGACATTTAGCTGCTGTCAACTTGGAAAGTAATATCTTTAATTCACTGTTTTGTCTCTGGGAGCTATGTTTCTTATCACATTTTTGTGCAATTTATAAGAAAGTTGCGGGAAACACCACTAAAGATCCTGTACTCGGTTTTCTTCTAAATTATTGTTGTATGATGCACAAACGGGGATAATATATATAAGATAATATTCTTACTTACACAATTAACAAATTTCTTCACTTTCCGCAGATTTCCACAAACGTGGGATTCAATCATTATCAAAATTATATTTTAATCTGTTTATTTCCATTAACAGAGTTTGCGTTCAACTGAGATATTTGAGTAGAAAAACTGTTTATTTTTGTTCGCTGATATCTCTTTTTCTCACAAAAGTATTGATGCAATCCAACAAAACTGGACAAGCGAAATAAGACTCTACATTTCATTTGTTCTCACTGAGAGACCGTTGCTACGCAATTCTGTTCGTTATTATTAAAACACCTGAAAAGCACATGCTGAGAAGACATTTTTTTTTCGGCGGTGCCACGCATGGGTTCAAAGAAAGAAAGTTGTTGCATGATGTCCTTCCATAACACATCCCTGTTCAAATCCATCTTGTTCCAAGCAGAGAGGTGTAAGGAATGGAGCCAGTACGAAGTGTAATTTATTCCTACAGCAGTCGCGTGCATTGATATCACAATGGAATATTTGACGCGTTTGGCTCTTTGATCGAGGGAGATCCGCCGCCAAACAAGCATGACAAAATGTAGGATGCATTTTGAGGAATATATATTCTGTATGCACAGAAGATTTCAGAGCCACTTCATGAACTGAAGTGCATGTGCAGTAGTATTACATCTTATAAAGATACGATTCTGTGAATTTCAGATTATATTGTTGCTTCGTTTTTGTGATAAAAGGAGAATACTGTAGAAAACATGCCAGAGAAATGCCTCGATATCGCACATTTCCGAATCATATTCCTTAAAAATATCTTGTAAATCGTTTATTGAGTGTTTCATCTTTCATGGAAACAACCTCAATTTCGTGTGCGGAGGTGTCCGAAAAAGTTACGGACCAAATTCTTTCTACAATTTTTTTTTCAAAAATTCCCTTCGCTCATCCCAAATGATCGGCTACGAGCTCCCAGCGAAGGCTGAACGGTTGTCATACTTCTCAAAACAGATTTTCTTTTGTTATTCAGAGGAAGGCACTACCTAATTAGAAATACAGCTGATTGTTTAAAACACCTGAATGTCTTGAATTGTTATGAGGCGGCGGACCTCATAGATCAAAGGAAATCTATCCGAGCGCAGTCCATCCATGATAGGTCCATGTTCCAAGATACTGCTATAGCAGTAGATTACAAGATTTTGGCCGTATTTTACATTCATTTGAACTACATGGTGGAACACAAAAAATAGGTCTTAATTGCAGACTTGAAGTCCTGACATGCCTGAGGTGCACTTATTTATTCTGGGGCTCTTTGCTTACAGCAAAATTTTCTCGCATTAAGTACATTTGCATATTCAAATGAAGTAAAAAAAAAAAAAAAAAAAAAAGAACCAATAAAAATAGAAGGAATGGAGCAGGCCAACAAAATGTAGGAACCCTATTAAACAAATCAACCAATGAAAGCAATAAGGATGATGATGGGATGATCTGAGTGACTATGTAATCAAGAATGTTCAACAAAGGAACCAGGTGTGAGGATGGAATGAATAAGCATATCTGAATAGGAAAGGAATGAAGGTGATCAGAGAAGTAGGATAATGCCTGATAAGATGAATACGAACACATTTCCTAACAGAACTAAACTAAGTACCAACTACTTTGAACTAAATACCAAACACGACTAAAGATAAACTAAACAAAAGATCATTCAAAAGAACAAATAACCACCCTACAGTAGGATTCTTCACTGAAGCATGGTCAAGAAATGTATTGAGGTTATGGTGTGGGTTCTTGTAACGCTTTCTTATGAAGTCATTTGCATTCTGGACGTCATAGTGAACGGTCGTTCTGCTCACGGAAAGGCCGATGGAGGTAGGAGGCTGAAACTTTCTCCCATGCAGTCTCGACTGGCACGACAGTCGAGACTGGCACGACAGTCGAGACTGGCACGACAGTCGAGACTGGCACGCCAGTCGATTTTCTGCATTAAATCAAGATTTGGGCTGTGTTAGAATACAAATCGTTTTCTTTCTCTCATTTTCCTTCTACTTTATTTGAATCAAGCTCCTTCCTGTAAGTTCCCTCTTCTCATTTGCCCTCTCTCAGTGCCCTTCTCTTGATCTAATTTTACACTTTACAGTGTAGATTGTAAATGAAACTTTTTTAGAAACAGGTTTTGTGAAATTTCATCAATTCATCATAGATTGTAAATGAAACTTTTTTAGAAACAGGTTTTGTGAAATTTCATCAATTACTTTACTTGAAGTAATCATGTGAATATTTCATGATACATGTATACTGTCGTGCCAATATTTGGGCTGTTTTAAATACAAATCGTTATCAATATTTGTCGCAGTGTCTTCCCTCTTCTGTAGCTTACCCTCTTTCAACAGCATTCACTTTTATTTTTCTCTCTCGACCGCTCCCATTTTCTTTCTATCATTTTCCTTCTACTTAATTTGAATCCTAGTTAAGCTCATGCTCCTCCCTGTAACTTCCCTCTTCTCATTTGCCCTTTCTCAACTCCCTTCTCTTGATCTTTTACACTTGACAGAGTAGACTGTAAATGTAACTTTTTTTTAGAATACTTTTTTTTTAGAAATTACTTTCTTTGAAGTAATCATGCATGTGAATATTTAATAATATTTTCACTTTAGGACAAATTTGGGGCTTTTTCTTTATGAATGCAAATTTTATTCACCTCGTTCAAGCAAAACTTTACTATTGGGAACCGTAAAGCATAAGTAACAACTAATAGATTCAAAGTGCATTCCATCCATTGAATCTGAATGACCAGATACCATAGGTGACTGCAATAACGCCTTACTACGCAGTTAGGGGGAAAGTTGTGAATTACATTACGAAAACGGTGTATTCAGAACACAACAATGGGCATTGTGCCGCACATATGTCAGCCCACAAATTATTTTTTGCCAGTAGCTTCATGCATTATTTAATGATAATCTGATCATGGCAGTTTTTAATACTCGCTGATTGACAGGTGTGATACATAGTAACCATTTTCATTACGTATAAACGCCGACCCGAGCGACCACTCACTACGAATTCCTGAATGTAAATGACTTGATGAAAAGGCTTAACAAAAACACGTCATGATGTTGCTTGATTCTCCCTTTTTCAAAAGGGGGAATCAAAAGGAAGGAGGGTGGCCGGGCAGGGAAAGGGAGCTAGGAGTACATCAGAGTTATGCTGCATGGCTGTTAAATACAACTTTGGACACTTTTGGAAAAAGTTTTAAAATAAGTTGCATCTTGAATCAAGCTGAAAGTATAAGACATCTTTAAATCAAGGGATGTCGATCACTTTCTTGAAAAGTGGAGACTACCTGGCATTTTCCACAAATTCATTTGCATTGGTTTAGTTCTGTTTGGAATTCTGTTCAGTTTGTATTAAATTCAATTTCAATTTCAATAGGTTCTTATGTTCGTATTCATCTAATCGGTCAATACCCTTATTCTCAGACCACCTTTATTCCTTTCCTATATGTGCTCATTCATTCCATCCTCACATCTGGCTCTTTTGTTGAACATTCTTTATTACATAATCACCCATATCATTTACCCACCTTTATCCTTCTTGTTTTCTTTTGTTATTCAGAGGAAGCACTACCTAATTAGAAATACAGCTAATTGTTTAAAACACCTGAATGTCTTGAATTTTTATGAGGCGGCCGTGGTCATCATAGATCAAAGGAAGTCTATCCGAGCGCAGTCCATCCATGCTAGGTCCATGGTCACACATGACCAGTTTCCTTGATTGAAACAGGCAGGTCCGAATGGCGGATGGCGGGAAATTTAAAGGTGTAGACGGATCAACATACATAGAAAGCCTCCAAAAGATGCACGGATATGTCAGTAACCGGAATGGAATGAGCAATTGCCCCAGATTGCATCCAGAAGTATCCGAAAACCCATGCGTCTCTTTATAACATTCACATGATGATGAAAACAAGAACAAACGGTAATATGGGGGAAAAATGTGGATACAAGTGGCCTATGATGGACACAAGGAACAGACATACTCCATAAACGGGTTTGCGCGTCATAAGTGAAGGTTAGACAAAAATCGGTCAGATTATAAGAAAGTTATGTTCTTTTAATATTTGTATTTTGTGACGCCACGTGCGAGGTACCCTCCCATAATGCGTGCCGTATGATTCCATAAATTGCTCTTTTTCTGTTTTTGATGAAGGAATACATTTTGTTCGTAGAGGTATGTGTGTAAAAACGAGTTTCTAATGATGTATCAAATGCACGGGTAAAATGATGCATATCCTCCTAAGGAAATTTATATTTTCAAGAAAATTAGTACACAATATATGGGGAGAGCACCCCGCACGTGACGTCACAAATTCAACATTTTAAACAAGCGTAACTTTCTCATCCTTTTGCGGATTTTTTTATTAAACATTCACTAACGTTTATTTCATGATTCTGCATGCTTTTAATAAAGCCAACTTAAGTTCAGGGTGAACTATCCCTTTAAGGTTCCTTAATCAAAACGAAGGAGACAGCTCGAGATCAACAGAGATAAGAAGACGATTGGCAATAGAAATATTCACAGTGCTTGTTCCAACATCTGGAAGAGCCGAATCCTGTCACCTAGCCTTAAAACCCAGCTTCTTCATGCACTCTTTTCTCTCTATTACCTCTTATATGGTTTTAGTGAATCATTGGGAATGACAAAGAACGATAGAAAAGGTGATACTTTTGAAATGTGGTGTTACAAAAGGATTCTGAGCGTCTCCTAGAATGACCCCCAAAATGAATGGGTCATCGATAAAAATCGATCAGTACAAAACCAAGGATGTTCAAGCACATGGATACACATCGCTTTGAACGAGGTTTGAAGCCTCCACTTAATATTCATGACTAGCAGCTGCTTTCAACAATATGATACATACTCGATTGCGTCACGTTCACCTGGATTTTAAAATAGGTCATATGTGTTCCTATACATGCATACATTTCAGCTTTCGCTGATTTTGTCACTAAGTGCTTGTTATGCAGTTAATAGGACAAGCGAATACAAAATTTGATACTTATGAGACGAAAAATACTAGCTTAGGGGCGGCTGAGCACGTTTTTCATGTTACTTGTCAGAAAGGAAAATATATCTGAACATAAAGTTTCATGCAATCTTTTAATGGAGTATGATGCGGAACATTGTGAAATTGATATTTTATACTGCAACTTTATTAAACGTTTAGAGCCTTTTTTGCCACATTGTAACAATATTCCTCGAATCTTTATAAATGGATCGTAGGTATGACATGTCACATGGGGTGAGGATATTTCCCCAAATTTTTCTGCGCATCCGATTTGGTTTATACGTCAAATCCAGGCAACAATCACCCAGAGAATCTGCAGCTTCGAACATGGAAGATCAGGGAATCGGCGGCACTGAACATCGAGATCAAAGAGAAAATCTTTGTACAGCGTTCTTTTGTGACTAGAAGGAGAGTACAATGAATCTGCATTAATTAAACGGCAGCTGGATATCCAGTGGTGAAACATCCTTGACAAAACTAACCATTAGAAGGGGATATTAGAGAGCATATCGCGAGGTTGAGAAATAGGTATTCCAGGGAGCATTATTGAAGGTTAACGTGAGAGAGGCCATCCACCTGTGTCGTGGATTGATAGGCATGTAGAAAACTCTCCATGGGATCGAAGGATGACATTTTTAGTCACCTGACCGGGAACAGGGTTGAATGGCGTGCAATTATGAACTTGAGGACCACAGCAACGAGCACCACCTGAAGATGATAATGATATGCAAGAAAAGGGTTACAGGTAAAGAAAAGCGTGATAACGGGTGAGAATTTGGAGTTATTAAGAGAGAGAGAGAGAGAGAGAGAGAGAGAGACAGAGAGAGGGAGAGAGAGAGACAGAGAGACAGAGAGAAGAACAAAGAAACATGAGTAAAGGAAAGGAAGCAGGAGAGGTTGGAGGAGGGAAAAAAGAGGAGAAGGGGGAGAGAAAAAGGAAAGGGGAAGCAATAACAGAACGAGAAGTGAGTGTGTGTGCATGTGTGTTTGTGTTTGCGTGTGTGTGTGTGTGTGTGTGTGTGTGTGTGTGTGTGTGGAGGGGGAGGGGGGAAGCGGGGAATGGGGTAATGATAAAAGAGAGAGAGAGAGAGAGAGAGAGAGAGAGAGAGAGAGAGAGAGAGACAGGGAGAGAAAGAGAGAGAGAGAGTATGTGTGTAAGTTTACTGCACATGTATGAATGTGTTCCTGCATACGCTCAACTGATTCAGAACACTTACACCAGCAAATTTTGCAAATCGCAACACGCGTCATATGATGCATTGCTATAGCGAAATTAGCAGGCGTGACGGACAATGGTCATTACTGTGTTCTGAATTAATTATCTGACACACACAAATCTTCAGGTCTATATTTGTCCAAAAGTGAGAACCTCATTACATATTCACATTATAACAAAGGCCCGGCATAGCCGCTGCGGTTTGTACGTTAATGGTCGTAGCGTCTTTTCAGCCTTGAAAAAGGGACATTTTTTGTCAGCACAAATTAGATGTTCTAAGACTGCGTTCATGCTACCATCGCCAGAATCATGATTCTAGGGCAAAGCAGTGTCGCATGAACGCAACCTAAGTTAGCTAGGAAAATGGCTCTTCTACCGACACATAAAGGCCCTATGCTGAAAACAAAATCCCTTGCGCCGAAAATATATGAAGAAAAATATAATTTTAACTAATTTTTAGGCAGCTACTACGTCAAGACATTTCTTGACAAAGTACCTCTCTATTTGATTACCAGTCAATCATGCAGAGAGAGAGAGAGAGAGAGAGAGAGAGAGAGAGAGAATGAGCGAGAGGGAATTTAAAAAGGGAGAAGAATTTCAGAATCTCAATGAATAAGCAATTTTCCTCACGTATCCTCAAGAATTCCTTATGTAGGGAGGTTATTTGTTCTTTTGATTTCTCTCTAGTTCAATTAAGTTTTAATTTCAGTTCAATTTCGTCATTCCTCTTTCTCCTATTGAGATGCGCTCAGTCATTCAATCCTCACATCTGGCTCTTTTATTGAACTTTCTTTATTACATAATCACCCAGATCATAATTACCTATACCCATCTTCATCCTTTATCTCGCTTTCATTGGTTGATTTGGTTCGTCCATAAATAATTCTACGTTCATCTCGTCTTTATTTCTTATTATGTCCATTTTCGGTATATCCGGGGAATGCCACGCGTAAATTGACCAATATATATATTTTGGTTTGAGCCCTGATTTTGATTTGAAACAGTAAGACCCAATCAAAAACTTCCCGTATGCGACACATGTGACAATGCGGACCAATGATTATTTCACCTTAAATGATTCATTCGTGAACACCCCCATTTTTAAAGGAAATATGCCCATTTTGGGGTATGTCCTGTGAATGCCGTGCGTAATGCTAGGATGAGCCCTAATTTTAATTCAAGGGATGCATTGAGCCTTCTCATGAAAGAGCTTCCTTTTTCTTTCGAATACCATTGCCATGTAATGTTTATTTTGTTGCACTTCTTGTCTCTTTATCATTTCACATTTCAAATTTCTTTTGATGTTTTGAAAACACCATAGCACCGAATTCTCAGCTGGCGTAGCAGACACCGGAAGTTTTATTGATCGCGGACCAATCAATGTTTATACATGTGATTGTTATCTGTGATTTTTCTATTCAACGTCGAGGTCTAACCTTGTGACTGTGAGCAAAAACTGTTTACTCTTGTAAACCTGTTCCTGTAACCTGTTCAATGAATGGCATTGTAACGTGATTCATCATGAGTATGACAAGAAGCGAGCAAACAGATGGTAAAATCAAGAAATGGACGAGGGAAGAGGTGAGGATATTGCTCAGTATTCGTGCTGAAGAAAAATTCGACAAGGAAATCCAGGGAACGAGTGGCGATGTTGTGATTTACAAATGGATAACGCGTCGATTGACCGCACTGGGGGTTTCCCGCACCCAAAAGCAGGCGACGTCAAAACTGAAGACATTGAAGTGTAAGTTTATGAAATTGCTATCACAGAGTGACTCAACAGTCGAGCAAAAACGGAGGAGCTTCCCGTTCTATGACTTGTGCGACGCCATTTGGGGGCACAGCCGCGTTGGGTGCTCAAGCTCCAGCTCCAGGCAGGTCAATGACAGTGGGGGTGTCGACGTTGGCGAGATATCACGCCTTTTCTCGAACAGTGCAGACTATGTGAATGATGATGCAGCTTCTACCAATTCAGAGGATTGTGATCAGGTAACCCTAACTTTTAGAACTCATATTAACCTTTCTTCAGTTCAGGTGAATGAAACCTAGATAGGAATAACCGTCTCATTCGGGGCATTCTTTAATCAAAATTACATTTTTGGACATACCTCCCAAATAGAGACGGTATATCCACCAAATGCGCAGTGGCGATTTAGTACAACGTAGGCCTACGGTTCAATGTGCGTTGAGTAGAACGAAAGTTACCCAATTAGTAATTTAATGAATTTTAGCCCACTAAACCTAAACCCTGACCCTAGCCCTAACCCTTAACCTTATTCTAAATCTAACCATGACACTATTACCTAAGCGTAATTTTTTTTTTCGCTGCTTAATTCATCCAAAAAAGTTATTTCTAGGTCACTTTCTGCCGACGACAATCAGTATTGCAGCATTCCCATTGCGTGCATTATACATTTGCGTTACTGCCTGGTCCCCTATTGTACGGGATTGCCATATTAACTACATTTCAATGGGTGCATGCACAGACAGTGGACACTGCTTAATTTTTGGAGAATAAATCGGATCCAGAAAAAATTATACATTATGCACCTTTCCACTCCCAGACGAGTGTACTGGCAAGTTATAAAGGAAAAGAACTGTATGATTGTGAAATATTCAGTTTGACATTACTGATTGTGTTTGTGAGATTGTAATGAAACCGACCCTTATTGCAGTTTAATGCAAACAAATCTTACTGTTGTCAACTTTAGATGGAGGAGCAAATTCTGCCTGAGACGTCAGATTACACAGATGTCCCCCTTCTTTTGGAGGAAAACAACAGACTGAGACGAAAGATCACCAGCTTGGAACTAGAGGGACATTACCTAAAGAGCAAAGTTGCAAACCTGGAGCAAATAGTGCTCTCAGCTGTAGGTATGTTAACCCTGTATCCACTACAGCTGCATATTTGCGCTAGTAACGCACACAAATCCCATAGAGCAGCAGTTTTCCTAGCACAAAAAGAGTTGATGCACAGGAAAGATTACGTTTCTCAGAGGAAACTGTGTTGAAATTAGTTAAGGTTTAAAAGAAGTGAGAGGAAGGAAGCAAAAATGTGTAATGTAAAAGTCACTGTTTGATCGAGACTGTTCTGTCAAATATGTACTTACTTGATTTTATGTTTGTTCATGACATGCTCATTATGTTTATTGTAAAATGTGAATATAAATCTGTACTTAGGTTTATTGTAAAATATACAGCACTACATGGAGAACTGTGCATATAGCTAATAGGACTACCCTGTTTAAGGAAGACTGAATACATTGTGCACATTTCAGTTAATTTATTTAACCATTATAAAAAACAAAACAACAAAAATACAACATATACAGCATACATGTATTTATATGTCTCTACAGACATGACACTATAAGAAAAAGCTTATTCTTTATATATGTATTTTGTCACTGTCTCCATCTCGGACATTTCCAACAAATGTTTACGGCATTTCTTTCTTTCTCTCTCTGATGACAGACATCACAGATTTCCAGTACCTCTTAGAAGACACCTTAGACGAGCTTAAGAGGAAACTGCTAGTCAACAGGAGACCATTGCTTCTACACACACTAAACAGGTATCGCCAGAAGGAGCCTCACTGTAATCCAAAATCTGGCAGTCCGCCAAATATCCAGGTGTCGGATGATTGTATGGGTCAAAGGTCAGATCACAGCGAAGCAAGTGGTGGGGGAAGTCCAAGTCAACCTGGACGAAATCAACTCAAAAGCGTAGTGAAGATGGAGTGGGATGTTGATAGTGATGAGGAGGACAATGATGGTCGACCCGGGATGCCAAGTACAGAGGCTGCTGACCTGCAGGAAGAAGTGGACATCCACCAGTCTCCATTGCCTGGGGAGACAAATATGATGCGGAAATGCCGTGTGGGCTCAACTAGGAAGACTGGTGAAAGTTCCTGTCTCAAACGCAACAGCAAAAATGATGCCTCGAGCACCCACCACATTCCTTCATGTTCATGTGAGATTACTACACGTTCTTCCTACTGTTGAATGTTCTTTTGCGCGAGTACATGAAGACATTAAGCTGTGATAAACTTCTTACTTAGTTTCATACAAGAAGTATGAAGTTACGTGTCTCCAACTCAGACAATATAATATATAAATTCCAACATAATTCATTACGTTAATTCATTACGGCTAATCAGTTTCAAGATGGCTGCTATACTACATGCCATACAAGAGGTAGCTGCCTTGAGACAGGAGAGAGTCTTTCGAGATTGAACGCATCCCTTTGATATCTACGATGACAGTAAAATACTGAAGTTGTATAGATTTTCCAGACAGGGATGCGTTCATATCATCAATAGACTCGCTCCAAGTATTAAGCATCTCACAAGATGGAATTATGCATTGCCTGCAAATTTGCAAGTTTTTGTACATCATTGATGTACTATGCAACTGGGTCAATGCTCAGTAATACGAGCGTGATTCATGGGATCCATTTGTCCATGGCTTCGAGGACTGTGAGGAGAGTCAGCTTGGCCTTGTATCAGCTAAGAAATGAGGTAATTATAGAGAATTTCATGTATTTATTAATTAATGGGGCGTAGTTAAAGGTCATCGCAAGTGAAGGGATGTGGGAGATTCTTTCAAGAAGGAGTTTGATGTAGCTCCCACTGTAGCACTTGCCAGGAAAGTTTTGACAAAACATAGAGAAAAAAATTGGGGACATTGTGTGGGACAGGAGGAGATTTCAGACGATGGAGCTCACACTGATTTTTTTTTTTTTTAATATGGTGGCTCATGGATGAAAGTGAAGGCACTTGTCAGGCTGGCTGGTGAATGAAACTTAATTGGCAATGTGATCTGGTATAGCATAATGAAGTGTGAAGTCATTATGAGCATGTTGTCAAGACAACTGGTCGTAAACTACCGGTATGCAGGTTTAGCAAACAATAGTGATCATTGCAGGATCTCTCAAGTGCCCAACACTAGCTCGCTAAACAATGTCATACCAATGAACTCTCACTCTAGTGGTGTACTTTGTGTAGAACCAGAAACCTGCATAACTATGGATAGGATGACACCACTTCAGTACTCTATAACAGGATAATGATTAAAGAGGCGATTTGGGATTAGTTTGAAGAAATGCAGACAAATAAGAAAAAAAGTTTCATTTTGAACACTTTTTTCCTAATTTTTAGCAATAAAGGGGAATCTTTGGAATCATGTCTGGATATATTGCTCATATGGCTTTAAACATTATTAAATGAAGAATTTAAACAAATGTCAACTATTTTGCATAAAACATGACTTTATTCTATATGCATAGAGTGTATGTTACACAATTAACCACATAGTTATGATTTGTGTCCAATTTTGTAGGTTAAGATGATACACTTAAAGCTACCTGTTTTTAATTTTGAAAGAGATTCTATATTATTATAGCCTCTTCAGGACAAAAAGTGCAATAAAATTTGTAAGCTTACACGTGACACTAAAAAAATCATTGGATGCTGGTCAACGCAGTAGGCCGTGGTTGCAGAGATTGGATATAGATGAAATACATACATGTACAAACAAATTATGGAAATGGGAAAACATGTTAATAAATACATTGAATGCTTGTTTCCATCTAATATTCAATTATTGATCGCTGAAACCAAAATGAAAAAAAGAACATTCGAAAATTACTACCTCACATTTAAAGGGAATATACAATACTAGGAAGGCAAAAGAGCCTTCAAAAGACGGTTGTGAGCAATATTCTTGCCAATTGTCTTAAATTCATGTATTGTCCATTTTATAAACTTGGTGAGAGTTGTTTGCCCTCAAATGATGCACATTTGGAGTAATTAATGATTAAATCACAAATAAGGATTTAAAAACATTAGTATCTTAAATTCTGCTGCATTTCAAAACATCACAATCCCTTTCAGGTAATCTTTACCATGAATAAATCATCCGTTGGTTAGCTGTAAAACAATCAACTAAAGGTGCAACGCACTGAGTGATTTTATTATCACACTTACATGTATGTTCTTCAGATTGAGACAACCTGCTCTAAACTGTGGTCTGTGAAATATATCAAAGTTTCAATGCAATACTGTTCAGTTTGTCAAAAAACAAAGAAACACACACACACACATTTTGATAAAAGAATGCCCCAAATGAGATGGTTATTCTGTCTATTATATGTTATGCATGGTGCGAAACATATTGGACTACTTACTGACAGCCCTCTGTGATTATGTTTATGTTTTTCTGTCTAATTCACAACTCATAGTAATATTTGATAAACTGAAATTTATATCGTACATGTATTATTCTTGTAACTTTATTTTACAATATATCTGTATGGTGCTGTAGAATGACTTTGTGACCAAATAATTTTGATAATACATAAACTGAAAAGTATTACAACAGAACTTTGTATACAGGTGTATGTATTGGTCATTCATTGAAGCGTGAAAACTGGACGGTGATATAAGTGGTGATGAAAGAAGATGGAGAAGAAATTATGAAGAACAAAGAAATGTGAGGAAAAGGAAAGGAAGTAGGAGAGGTTGGAGGAGGGAAAAAAGAGGAGAAGGGGGAGAGAAAAAGGAAAGGGGAAGCAATAACAGAACGAAAAGTGAGTGTGTGTGCATGTGTGTTTATGTTTGCGTGTGTGTGTGTGTGGAGGGGGCGGGGGCAGCGGGGAATGGGATAATGATAAAAAAAGAGTACCATCCATGAGATATTTGAGAGAGAGAGAGAGGGAGAGAGAGAGAGAGAGAGTAGCGTGTAGTGAAAGAGATAAAGAAGGGATGAAAGTTGGATTGGAGGGAAGCAGGGAGGGAGAGAGAGAGGGAGGGAGAGACATGAGAAAATAGACAAAAAGAGTCGAGAGAGAAGGGGTGGGGGGGGGGGGGGGTATAGAGATAAGAGTTAAGCCTAAGTAGAGATGAAGAAATAAGAGAGGGAGTACATGTACATTACTTTCCATACCTCCCCTCTCTTACTCTGACGTTTCCTCTCCCTTCCCTTCTCCCCCTCTCTTTCTCCTTGCCACTCTTTCTTATTTTATTCCATTTAATTTCAGATCGATCTCTCACGTATTAATATGGTATTCTATACTCCTTCTTCTTTCCCTTTCTCTCTATCTCTCCCTTTCTCCGGCTTCAAACTAACCGCAAATCAAGAAATCCAAGTTTTTACAATAATCAACACTTACTTACATTCAAAGAATACTACCAATACGCCTTAAAAAACAAATTTGAATCTATCCATGTACGAACTTGTCATATTCTGTCCGTTCTTTGCACATCAGCCTCCGTGGCCTAATGGATAAGGCATCGGTTTCCTAAACCGGGGATTGTGGGTTCGAGTCCCACCGGAGGTGCAATGTTGGTTTCATCTTGTACAACATTACGTCCTTTTTTGTGTTATCAGTACTCGTGAGCGATTTCCCCCAACTTCTCACGAATTAAAGAACATTTTTGAATAATTTTAAGATGAAATTCCATTGTGCGGAAAAAAGTGTATTTTCCTTCAAGTAGGTTGGGATGAATATGATGATGGATATTGAAGAAGAGAGGCCATGTGGATTTAAACAATTTTACTACAAAGCCTTTGACCTAGCTAATTTGGCTTATTTTTCTGCCCATCCCTTATTTTTTTTCCCTTTCCCCCCTCTTTACCTCCATCTAGTTTACCCCCGTCCCCTCTCCCACTTTCTCTCCCTCTTTCTTTCGCTCCACCTATATAATATATCTTGTCCAAATTTACGCCAAGTTAGACCAGAAACGCTATCAAACCGAATAATGTTCGCCTGGCCTATCTTTCTTTAGTAAAGGTCATAAGATTCAGTCTGGCCGGCGGAAAATCAGAGAAGACATGTTGCACTATTTTTTCGGATATCAACACAGAACATCTTCCCTTCATTTGCACAACTTCAAAAAGTGCGTAGCTTCATGAGGACAGTCACTGGGCGGGTATCGATATTTGTAATATTTCATTTTCATTTTTTTCCCGATAGAAATAAAAACACCAAAAGAGATGCAATCACTAAAACAGACGGTGTGAGTTCCACCTCCGGTGGGACTCGAACCCACAATCCCCGGTTTAGGAGACCGATGCCTTATCCATTAGGCCACGGAGGCTGATATCGCATTATGGGGGCAGACTTTGAGAAATTCGTGCAAGTAAACAAATAATCAACGTTGGTTAAGGTGATGGGATGAACTATCACTTCCGAGGCGATCTGGATGTAGCTATCTTTCCGAAGCGCAGCTGAGGAAAGATAGCGTATACATTCAGATCGCCGAGGAAGTGATAGTTCGTCTCATTGCCTGAAACCAAAAGTTGATTATTTGATTTATTTTCCACATCTGAAACCAACTATCTATACCAAAAATGACAATTTGACGTACAAAAGTAATGTTTACTTCTCTACCTAACCCCGAGCCGCTGCCATGGGGAACACACGTTAGAATGCGCGTTAATTAGGACGCGCATTAGGACGCGCGTTTAATTAGGACGCGCATTATGACGCGCGTTTGGACGCGTTAGTAGGAGCTGATAGTCCGAGTGTAACGCACTTTTATTTCGCGCATACTCAAAAAATTGATCCCGCGTTAGGACTGTGAGGAGTGAAGAGATCAGCGAAACCAAAAAGTACTATCATCTAGTGTGTAACGAACTTTTATTCTCAGGTGATCTGATAGGAAAAATTACTCCTCATCACGCGATCAGCTCTTGACCAATCATATAGCAACATTCTTAGTATGTGGAATATAAAACAAAATATCATTGGAGGCATAGCACTCTGCTCAGTTAATCATCAATTTTGTGTTGCTGATAGGCTTAATTGAAGAGGTTTTTTTTTCTTCAATCATACATTTTGACCGGTCAGAACATTGTCGGATTTGTTCATCAAAGACAACGATTGCCCAATTAAATCTGAAACGGCCTGGCCTGGCTGGCCAGATACATTAGATGTGCCATCTAATACTTCCTAAAAAAAAAAAAATGACTGTATATCTGCCACCCCCTCCCCCCCTCCCCCCCCCCCCCCCCCGATCGCGACCCCGCGCCCTCACCCCCGCGGCCGCATGCATCCACAGCCTCCCTATCACCACCCCCGGCGCAGCCATGGCACGGCCCACTCAGTTGGTCTTGGGGTAGTTGTGATGGGCATTTAGTGAGGTGAGAATAGTGAATCGAAACAATACGTAAAATATTCCCCTTTCCTCCCCCCCCCCCCCTGCTGAACGAAAGAGGTCTATTCACAACACCCCCTCCCTCCTCCCCCTCCCCCCTCCCCCCTCCCCCCCCCCCCCCCCCCCCCCCCTAGCTCCCAATGGCCAAGGCAAGCTCCGGGGCATGCTATGCTATAGCGCTGGATTCAGACGCGGATCGGAGCGTTCGGAGTCGAGTTATTGCGAAGTACCGAGAAATAATTTGTCGTCGGTGAGCCTGAACTGTATGCGGGAGTGACGCTTTTTTAAGTCTTAGAGACGTACTGTAAGCTTTCGAGAGTATAAAGCAGTCCTATGCAAAGTAACGGTAAACTCACGATTATTATTTTCTTGTTTTACGAATTGAAAATTACCGGCAATGTAACTCTATATGACGGTCATTTCAGATTTAGGTTGTTGACATATCGTTTGTATTGCCCCACTCATTGTTTTTGGTGTGAGGTAAAATAGACCCACTTCAGTTTTTGAGTTTCATCTTGTTGATGATCTGTTCCGATGGGCATGGCTCTATATTGACCTTATTTGTCTGCAGCAGCTATTAAGTTAACCGTTAGCTCTTAGTATTGCACAATTTTCAATCAATCATGTGTTACACTGACTGTGCGAGAGGTATTCAAATTGTCTTCCCAATTTTGGAAATGAGAAATCTGTTGACGCAATCATTTTACTTAGGATAACCTTCAAAATTATTTTTCAAAGCAAAATAATTGTCATAAGATCATTACTCGTTCAATCTTCAACCTTGCAATGAGCTGAAAAGGTTGAAATCACACTTTACACCTCCAATTGGCACAATAATTGCTCTAAAATATATGTTTTTGACATGTCAGTTTACAATGGATTGCACATTTCTTATTCACAAAAAGGGCCTTTTTTTTTTAAATTGAATTAAGAAGTTTGCATTTGATGGTCACCGTTCTTGGGGGTGGATGCAATGGGCAATCGGTGAGCTGAGAATAGTGAATCAAAACAAAACACAAAATCTTTCCCTTTCCTTCCCTTCATTTCTTTTGATACTATCAATCAAATGCAGCTCCCTAGACTCCTTGCCATGCCTCCGCAGCCTGCAAATGACCAAGAGAGGCAGGGGGATGCAGGGGCTTCCCTGGACCATGCACTGTGCCAAGATATGGCAAGCCTGGTGGAGAGTCTAACCACATCAGGGAAGCCTGCCCTGGACAAGGACTTGATGAAGCAGCTCAAGAAACTCTGCAAGTAGGTTGAATAATGAATAAGACCAACAAAACTTACACAGTCTATTTAACAGACAAGCAAGAATAACGTATTGATTTATTTATCCTCCAAATATTTAGTGTTTCACTTTAGTTGCTGGTGAGCTCTAATGATGCGAACCAATGAACACAGCCTGTAATACAAGCAGACAAGCAATATTGACTAATAAAGATAGTCTAATGTCCTCTAAATAACTCTTGACATACATGTCTGTACATGTGGGCATGTGGAAGAGAAATGGAAACATTCTATGAAGCAGCATTATGCCTGGAATGAATGATTAATAAGTATATTAATAAACAGTAAACCTAACTTAAGGTATGGAAATTATATAGTTAATAGCAGCCACGCAAGTATGTACTTTAACACAAATATATGGAATATTATTGGCATTATCTTTTATCTATTAATGTGAAAGATAAGAGGAAATATGTGAGCAGCAAATGTGTGGCTTGTAATAATAACTGATTTTCACATTATTCCATAAAATGGAGATTTTTTTTCAGGATGTGTCTAAAGTTATGTGAATGTAATGGCAGTATGCTGATATTTCTTTGCATATTTTGAGATGTCACTGGAGCATGTTAAGTTGATCTGTTAGAGTTATGGACATGTAACATTCATGTTGCAGATCTGCAATACTTTAGCATTTGAGTCAGGTCCATGCATTTACACATACAAGAATCTGGCTTTTATTGATGTTCCCTGTAATGTGCTATTGATGTCTATTCTGTTTGTCATTTTGTCTAGAAATTCTGATGCGTATGTTGAGCACTGCTTTCAGCTGGTTAACTCACAGCTCCAAGAAGATCATGCAGAGATTCGTCTGTCAGCTTTTCAGGTTAATATCAGCACTTATATGTGTATCTCTATTAGTTAATATTAGGTAATATTTAGATTATTCTACTTTTATTTCCAAGATGTGAAAACTTTAAAAAGATGTACAGGAATTGAAGGTAGTAGAGACAGAGTAAGTAAAAAACTCAAAAAGTCAGTGGATAAAATTACAATGGAGAATTGAAGTAATAGTTCCTAAAAACGTGTAAAGTTGATTATATCTACTGTTGTATTGCTGCAGATGCAGAGAGAATATCTTGTAAAGGAATGAAAATAACATCTTGGTTAGAAATACAATTATTGTTCATTATCAGCTAGAACTACTCAATACTTTGGAATATGATAGAACTGTTATGTTAATGTTCAATGTATAGCTATTAGCAGGCATTTCTTATTTGGATATTGCAAGTGGTATAAGTACGACTTAGCCATCTGAGGCTTTTTCGAGAGGTTTTTTTTTTTGCAAGTGGCAGCTTGGCAATTTTCATACACTGCTCAATTACACCGTGTGCCCGCACAACTCCCTGCAGTTGTAAAGACATGTGACAAGACTGGGAGAAAACTAACATCCACTATTATATACCTCATACATAGATTCCTCTCATCTGATTGGTTAAAAGTAGAGTCATCGAAATAGCTGTGCCCCCGTTTTTAACAAGATGACGTCAAAATTAACTGTGCCCGGGGCATGGCAATCGACTGTGCCCGGAAAATGATAAGACAACCTCAACACCGCGCGATATCGCTCGTGTGTGCGCAATCCCTGTACGCGCAATGAGTGTTGATTTACATGCCTATTACATGCTATCTTGTAGGCCTTGTCAGTTCAGGAAATCTTTTAACCAATCGATGAGAAGAATCTATACATTCGGTTTATAAAACAAATATTGACTGCTTAATATTCGGGGCACAGTTAAAATCATAGGCCCTCGGTGATGTCAAAACCATGACTATGCCCTCAGCTTCGCTTCGGGCATAGTCATGGTTTTGACATCATCTTGGGCTTATAATTTTAACTGTGCCCCTCATAGCAGTCAATATTTGTATACTGGTCTTGCTGCACTATATCAACGCTAGAGTATAATGTGAATATTTGTTTACCTCAAATGCATTCAATAGTATGCAGTAATATTTTTTGTGTGCTGTTAATTGCGTCTCTACAGTGATTCACAACCCCCCCCCCCCCCCCCCCCCAATTTGAAAGAGACAGCTCATACTGTACTGTCCTTTGTGGAAATGTGAATAGTTTTTTTTTTTATCATATTTATTTATTTATTTATTTATTTATTAAGTCTTTTTTTAAACAGGGTAGCCCCATCAGTGAGCTTGGCACTGTTCTCCCTGGGGGCCCTGTGTACAAATAACACAATAATATAGAGTAACATGAATAGATAAACAAATAGACACATAGATTACACAAACAAATGCTGTAAACCAAAAAGCAGCGTAGGTCATCTAGTAAGGAACATAACAAAACGAAGAAGGCGAACCGGTGCTTCCACATGCATGACACAAGCGAAACCTTGTACATTTTCTGACTAAAAATTATGTGATTGATACTAATATTTATGCCTCGCTAATATGTAGGATGATATACAAAAAGTATAAATACAAATCTTCTTTCGAAAGGACTATTAACATCAAGTCTTAATAAAAGTTGATACCATTTCATGTATACCTGCTAAATATAAATAGCAGATGACATATATCTGACACCGAGTTATACTTTGATTAAATGACAGTAGATGTGATCATGAGGAAATATATTTTTGTAAAGTATACCTGTACTTCACCAAAAATAAAGAGAACGGAAACAGGAATTACGATAGAGGGTGTAAACATACAGCTTGATCATTACAGTTTTATCACTTATGTTAAACATTCTCCCAGTAAAACGTAATCGAGCATCAATAATATGTCTTTTCAAAGTGTAAGTATAAAATGTATTGTACCAAAAATAAAGAGCTCACAGAAACATAAATCATGTTTGATCAAAACATTCTCCCATCAAAGAGTAATCGAGCATCAATTTCAAGGATTATCCTACAGATATTTTGATTGAATATCATCGAAACTAAAGAGATGGTCATACAAAAAATCAAGTCACACATAAAGTAACATTGAAGGATAATTTGTCTGACATGGAATGTCATTAACATGAATCATTAGACTGGTAGATGTTGAACAATTATTATTCACAAAATTTCAGGTAGTGATAGCAGAATGTGTTCTTGGATTGGGCATTCTTTACTTGGTTTGGAAGAGCGTTCCAAAGAACTGCACCCTCAAAAGAAAAAGCCTTCCTTCCACTCTCTGTTCTTGTTTTGGGAACTAGTAAGCCTTTGTTTTCAGCGTTTCTTGTCCTATAGCGATGCACTGTAATGGAAGGTGTAAACATGTTTTGTAAATATGAGGGCGCATTGCCATTCAAAATGTCAAACATGAGTTTTCCTTTTTGAAATTGCCAGCGTTATTCCATATCTATCCACTTTAGGCTTCTAAACATTTCAGAGGTTGGTGTGAGTGTATTGGTCTGTAAAACAATTCTGGCCATCTGTTTGTGTTGTTTGATAAGAATGTCTTTTATCCGATAATTGCAGTTTGTCCATGAAATAGAACAGTAATCAAAAAAGGGTAACACCAATGCATTTGCGAGCAACTTTGCACTGTCCACAGTAAGATATTTCCTCACTCTTCGAAGTAGTGCTAATCTTGATGCAATTTTATTAGATGTGTAGTTGACATGTTCCGACCAGTTTAGGTGATGGTCAAGCCAAATACCAAGATACAACATACCATCCCAAATGCCTGCCATGATTACAGAATGTCCAATTAAAGAGTCTCTAATCTGTTCCTGGTCAGGTGATCAATGAGCTGTTCACACGCTCACACCGATTCCGGGAGCTCCTGGTGGCGGACATGCAGGAGTACCTGGAGCTGACCATGGAGACCAACGTGGAGCTCCCTCTCCCTCCCCCTAAGCCTGCTGCTAAGATCCTGAAGGAGCAGGCACTCCGGGCCATGCAGGACTGGCACACTCGCTTCGGCAAGGCCTACAAGAAGCTGGGACTCGGCTACACCTACCTCAAAAACTGCAAGAAGGTAAGAAGCAGCAGTAGTAACTGTAGTAGAAGTAGAAGAAGTAGTATAAGTAGTAGTAGTATAAGCTGTTGTAGTTGTTTTAGTGATAGTAGTGGTAGTAATAGTAGTAATGGTAGCAGTAGTAGTAGAAGTAGTAGTAATAGTAGTAATAGCGATAGAAGTAGTAGTAGTAGTAGTAGAAGTAGTAATAGTAAGCAAATAATCAGCGTTGGTGAGGGTGACAGGACGAACTATCACTTCCGAGGCGATCTGGATGTAGCTATCTTTCCGAAGCGTAGCTGAGGAAAGATAGCGTATACATTCAGATCGCCGAGGAAGTGATAGCTCGTCTCATTGCTTGAAACCAAAAGTTGATTATTTGCTTTATATTCCATATCTGAAACCAAGTATCTATACCAAAAATGACAATTTGACGTAAAAAGGTAATGTTTACTTATCTCCATAACCCCGAGCCGCTGCCTTGGGGAACACGCGTTAGGACGCGCATTAGGACGCGCATTAGGACGCGTATTAGGACGCGTATTAGGACGCGCAATAGGACGCGCGTTAGGACGCGTTAGATATCAAGTGATAGTCCGAGTGTAACGCACTTTTATTTCGCGTGTACTCAAAATATTAATCACGCATTAGGACTGTGAGGAGAGAAGAGATCAGCGAAACCAAAAAGTACTATCACCTAGAGTGTAACGAACTTTTATTCTCAGGTGATCTGATAGGAAAAACTACGCCTCATCACGTGATCAACTCTTGACCAATCATATAGCAACATTCTCAGTATGTGGAATATAATAATAGTAATTTTAGTGATAGTAGTAGTAGAAGTAGTAGTAGTAGTAGAAGTAGTAGTAGAAGTAGTAGTAGTAGTAGTAGTAGTAGCACTAGTAGTAGTAGTAATCTTAGTGATAGTAGAAGAAGAAGCAGTATTAGTAGTAGTGGTAGTAATAGGCAGAGGAGGAGTAATATAGACAGTTAGTGCAGTAATAACAGATGTAAGATCAGTTTCAGTCTTTATTACTAGTAAGAGTCAAAGAATGATAAAAAAAGTGAAAGAAGCAAGAGTAATAGTATCAGACTATAGTAGGAGCAACAGTGTGGCAGTTGATATTATTAATACTTCATACATAATTAGCATGTTGCCTCATCTCATTAGTTCACTTATGATAATGTTTCTTGGACCGAGGAACACTTGTTGTATTTTCCTTGTGACTTTTTGTGAAAAGGTATTCATTTGCAAGGATGGTTTTCCTCGCAGGTTGATTTTGTGAACATCCAAGCCAGGTCTGATGCGGAGAGACGGCGTGCTGAGGAGAGAGAGCGTCGCCTACAGCTAGCTCAGGCACAGAAACTCACTCAAATCACTCAGGAGATGAATGGTGAGTAAGTCACTCTTCCTATAGTTATCACGGTGGGATGTGTATTTCCCTGGTGCAATAGTGCTCCTCATGTCATAATGCTCCTGATGCACATACAGAGCTCAACATATCTCACTACCTTCCACTCATTTATCTATTTATCCATTTTCTTTTACCAGGGTTGCCCATCAGAGAGCAAAGCACTGCTTTCCTTACAGGCCCTGGGTATATCGAATAACAAACATAATATAGACAATCATGTCAATGTGATGATTAGATATAATATTTACATAATTTAAGGCTCACATTATCACTCAAGTAATGGATAGACGTAAGAAAATGTATAAGAAAAGCATATTCCAGGAAAGATGACAAAATGATTAACAGGAACAGTCACATGAAATCTATGTGATGTAATTTTTCACTGACTTAAAATATCTCAAAACATATTTTTAAAAGTGTCAAACACTATTACTTGTGGTTTAGAGGTAAATATTAGGATAATGTATGAATTTTGTTTTAGAGCCACACTCCATGAATGAGTTGAAAGTTTTGTAAGTTTAAACTTATTTACTTGGTTATTTGTCAGAGACCATTCCAGAGATAGAGGAGTGCCTCACCCAGTGTGAGAACTGCTTCCAGCTCCTGCTCCCAAACATGGCCTTCAATGAAAACCAGGATGTAGTTTCCATGGCAACGGATCAAAATCACCCTTCGAGTTCTAAGTCTTCACTTTCACAATCAAGAACAGTATCAAAGGAGACAGGTTCCAGCAGTAATGGTAAAGAGGTACCTAGAGAGAATGTTGAGGAAAGGACTATAAGTGGGAAGTCAAGAATTCATGTGAAGAACAAAAATACCAGGACAGAAGTTGGGGATGGAGATGTATCTGCCAATCAGAGGAACTTTGATAATGTCACAGCTGCTGCCCCACCAGGGAGGAGTATTTTTGATATAGATGAAGATGACGTAGAGCAGACAGGTGGAGTGACAGAAGGAACAAGGACGGATGAAAAAGAGGAAGAAAAGCAAAAGGAGGAAATGGAAGAGTGTATCACTGATGATGACTGTAGGACTACTTGTCATTCAGAAAAATCAGAAAATGGTGTACAGGCTGGTACTGAACGGATTTCTGCTGATGACGCTGACATGGATGATGCAGATAGTGATGATGGGGAAGGAGAGAAAGAAGAAGAAGATGAAGCGGAGGAGATGGAGGGTGGGGGCCGTGAACGAAGCAACCTTCAGCAGCACGGACTCCCTTCATGGACAAGTATCAGCATAAGCATCGATGTGGGCTCGGGTAAGTGTTTCTGAACATACCCAGACTCTTGTCAAATTGAAAAGAAGTACAATGATTGAGGGAATGGGTATACTGTAACAAATTGCATGAGAGGGTAGCAGCCAGGAAGGACTTACCTCATAAATGACTGACTTACATATCGTATTCATGGTTTTAAAATATGTGAAGGTAATGACATTATCATGATACTATTGAACTACAGATTCTACAACAAAACACAAAACAATATGACACTACAATGCTAGGATGCTTGATGAAGTTACTGCAGATGAGTGGAGTGCGATGTATTATCTTGTGTCCTCCGTATCCATGGCAGCTGGTGTGGCGCTCCAGGAAGACGAAGACAACACCGATGTCCTGCTGACCCTCGATGACCAGCAGAGACTCTTGACCACTCGCTTCTTGACCAAGATTAATGCCTGGACAGAGGTACAGTCACTCATTTTTTTAAAGCTGAATGTGCTTTATATGTAGCATACTTTCTGAGACGATATGAAGTGCAAGTAAAGATTCCTTATATTAGGGTTCAGTCAGCAGCTCTTTTGATGTTCCCTTTATACTTGTGACACCCTACACCTCATGCACTTTAGTCACCCAATCTGCCAGTATATGGGTTACATGCTTCATCTCTTACAAGAAAATATTACTGGTTTATACTTGGTAGCATGTCATAAAATGTCAAATCTATTTAAAAACCTGTAAATAGTATTGATGTGGGTACCATAGATAGTCCAAAGTTTCCTGTGTAAAGGGGACGGCAAAGATGTCATGGTGTTGCCGCCTATTGTATGAAATCACTCACATATATTTTCTCCCTCCCACAAAAACAAAAGAGGCTGTAGACCCTTAGTTTATATGTGAGTGGATTGTTGCATAAATGAAGAGATGGATAAGTGCAAGAATGAATGGATATTATATCTGTAGAGGATTGAATGAATAAAACGATGGATGGTAGAAACACAAATTAAAACATTGAATTATTTCATTGGTGTGAATCAGGCCCTGACCAAGATGGGGAAAGCGGACAGGGCCAAGCGGCTGATTGACCTCAAGGTGGAGATTCAGGCCAAGGTGGACAAGTACAAGGAGTTGAGGGTCAAGCGGGTACTCCCACACCGAGCAAAGTCTTCAGGAAGCAGCTCTGGTGTGAAAGATCCAGGGAGGAGCGGAGCCAAGAAAATGAAGGAAACAGAGTATAATGAGTATGATGAAGATGATGATGATGACAGCGACGATGGCTTTGATGCTGTGCCGGAGAAGGAGGGTTATGAGTCTGACATTCCTGAGGACCTCAAAGAGGAGTTTGGTGAGTAATGACTGCTTACAATATTTTATGACCATCAATTTGACATCAGGATATAAAGATAGAAAAATGTGTGTATTTTTTCTTGTCATCATCTCCTTTATTTTCCTTTTCTTCCTCTTCCGCACAATCTAAGGGTAACTGTATATTGTGTAAAATATTTGTCAAAGTTCTTTGGGCCATGCACACATTTAGAACCTAGTCCTAACTTACCAAAACATTTCCCCTTGCTTTCAGTCTGTGCAGGTATAGATGTACGTCCTAGTCCCAAGTTAGACCAGTCCAAGTCCAAGCCCAAGCCTAAGGCCGAGGACCAGGCTGCAGGAACCAGTGCGATTGACTGGCACCCAGTGAGGGACGCAGACAGCGACCTGCTAGACCCCGCCTCCCAAGCAGGCAGCATCGTGGCTATGAAGGACAAGCTGAGGAAGATACGGGACCAGACCACCCTCAACCCTGGGTGAGTCTTGACAGGGAAGAGGAAGATTTGCGGAGGCTAGTTTTCAAGCTTGGTGTGAACACACTGAAATATTGATCATAGGTTCAAATCCCTCTGGTTTCAAGATTTCTGTGGGACTGTTTTATTCATTTACAGGATGGAGCACCCTATCCTTACTACTACTGGGTCTGTGCCTAATACTTCTGTTCAAAATGGAAATTACCACAGAATTCCCTTTTACTGAAATCTAACACTGAAATATGTTTGCATTATATCCTATCAGGACAAGTTATTCTTCACAGGGAGTCTTTTGTTTGTAGTCATGTCCACTTCTGATCTTATACAGTAGTGCATTAGACCAGAAGCAGACATGAGTTCAAATAGAGTGCTAATGTGGCTGAGCAGTGCATCTTGGGATGATGTTTTTTCCTTATATGTGATGTGGAGAATTGCACTACCTAATTCAGCATTGCCTGTGTGTGAAGAAGTGCTCTGCAAGACCTTGACATAAACTGGTGTTTGTATGTTTCTATAGCTACCACATCAAACCACCCAAAAAGGAATTGAATACTGACTGTGTGTAGAAAAGTGCTCTGCAAAAATGTCCCATGTACTGCCGTTTGTATGTTTCTACAGCTACCATGTCATACCACCTAAGAAGGAAGTTAAGAAGTTGTCTGAGGAGGAGCTAAAGAGGAAGGAGATGTTAAAAAGAGCACCGGTTCTCGCGTTTGGGACGGATCTGGCCTACTGGGAAAACCCTGAAGACTTCCAAGCTCCTGTCGTTCTAAGGTGAGGGACACGCATTCCAACGAAATGTGGCATTTAATGTATATTTGGCGGCCTTAGAGCATTATCTTTATGATTAGGAAATATTGCTATATTTACTGTTGTTGCTATTTTCTGTGTTAAAGCTTACAACATATCTTGCGGTTGTTATGGCATTGTCTAAATGTGAATAGAGATCATCATCAACAAATATCAATGTGCAGACTTCATAGTGTGTACACTGTCTAGCAGCTAAGCTTCCTCTCTCTCCATCTCTCCTGATCTCTTGACTTGATAGACCTGACACCACGTCCAGGACATGGATCTCTTCTGTGCAGGAGGAAGAGGTTGTTTTGGAGGTATGGCAGTTGTCCTTTCTCTTATATATTCAAGTAGAAATGGTTGGATTCTTATCTTATAGAAACTTGTATTTGCTTAATGTGTGTATTACTTTTTGGGGTGATTTATGTACCAGCTTTTATCTACCTTTTTATCTATCTACATTTATCTTCCTGTCTATCTATCCATCTATCTATCTATCTATCTATCTATCAATCTATCTATCTATCTATCTATCTATCTATCTATCTATCTATCTATCTATCTATCTATTTATCTATCCATCTACCCTATCTATCTATCTATCTTATCTATTCTATCTTTCTATCCATCTATCTATCCAATCTTTCTATGTCTATGTATCTATATATATCTGCCTTTTTCTGTCTATCTATATGTATTTATCAATTGTCTATCTTCTTAATCTTAATCTTAATCAATCTTAATATCTATCTAGCTATCTATCCATCCATCTATTCAGCTGTCTTTCTCCATCTTTCAATCAAACTTTAGATCAATCTCTGTATCTGTCAATCCTTATAACGTAACTATGGTAAATATTGGATGGTCTACTAGTACCTATATAACTATATATACAACATATATCAGTCCAGCTCTAGGTCTGCTGTTTATTTTCATGTGTTCCTATCCCTGTATCTGCTTATTTATTTCTTGATTATCAATAGGAATCCTTTCTATTTTCTTTCCCACCTGCAGTCAGCCAAGGATAACTTGAGGACCCGTGTGATGAACTTCACCGGCTCCTTCAAGCCTGTTAAATGGAAGTGTCGAGCTCCCCTCCCAGATGGAAGACTCTGTGAGCGGATGGATAGAGAGAAGGTACGAATCTGTTCAGTGAGCTGTATGTTCATCGTACAGAGTTTCTTGACCCACTAGCTCCCTGTCCTGATGGAAGATTGTGTGAAGGGATGGTAGAAATCCTTTAAATGTGCTCTATGCCCATCGTACAGTTTGACCCAATAGCTCCCCCTCCCAATGGAAAATTATGTGAAGGGATGGATAGAGAGAAGGTACAAATCCATTGTATTTCATTCCATTGAGGTTACTCTTTATTGCCCAATTCAGCCTTTAAACAGAGCAAATTATTATCTCTAGATATGTGAGAGTACGCATTGTACTTCCCTCTTTATTCCTCTGCAATGAAGTTGCCGGATGGTATTATTGTTATTGAGATAATTGTCCTTATTCTGTTTCCATTCAGGGCAGTACCTGTTTGAAGGCTACACAGCCTTCTAGAATGAATGACAAGGGGGTTGGTATCACCTTTTCAATAATCATCATATCTTTTTTAACCGCAGTGTCCATTTCATGGAACGATTATAGCGAGAGATGTACTTGGCTTCCCCCAGAAGAAGGGGGAACAGGGGCAGAGCAGTACCTCCAAGACAGGTAAGGGGGTGTTGTTGATCCTCTTTTTCCACCTTTCTTCCTCCCCATCCCACTCATGTCTTCTGTTTTGCTCTGATTATCTCCTTCTATAACCAGTGACTAAATAAAAATTGGAAGAGAAAGAGAGAGAGAGAGAGAGAGAGAGAGAAGAGGAGAGAGAGAGAGAGGGAGAGAGGGGAGAAGAGAAGAGAAGAGAAGAGAGAGAGAGAAAGAGAGAGAGAGAGAGAGAGAAAGAGAGAGAGAGAGAAAAGCCAGCCTGCATATTATGTGGGCTCAGTAAAGTTCAGGTAAATAGACATTGTAAGATGACGATATGACCACTCCTATCAATCTAGGTGCGACAGCAGAGGACACGCCTGCTTGGCAAGACCCAGAGCTGCTGAGAGATGTGGAAGCAGCCACTGGGCGGGACCTGGGGTCATCATCCAGTGGCAAGAACGGAAAAGGTGGCAAGGGGAAGGGGTCAGGGAAGAAGGGGAAGGGGAAGGCCAAGAAGTACCCTGGTCTCACTGACATCAGCAAGATCAACAACACCTCCAGGAACAGACTGGAGAAGATTGTCATGAACAGGTCAGTTTGAAAATGGTTTTGGGTAAGAAACAACTTAAATGGTAACAGTGGAATTAAAAAAGGGGGAGGGGGACATCAAGAAGTACCCCTGTCTCACTGACATCATCAAGATCAACGATAACTCCAAGGACAGGCTGGAGAAGATTGTCATGAAATGGTCAGTTTGAAATTGGTTTGGGGTAAGAAACAACTTTAGTGGTAACAGTTTAAAAAAAGGGGGGGGGGGGACATCAAGGAATACTCATCTGACTGACATCAGGGAGACCGAAAAAACATCCAGGAACAGGCAGGAGAAGATTGTAATGAACGACCAATGAACTCTTATTATTGCACCTTTTTCCATGGTAGTTGCCATTGATGGCAAGTTAGAATAATTGAAAACCTATATGCAACAGGTGACTTCGCTGATCTTTATTCTAAGATCCTTATAGATGCTCTCATACTATTGTGATAGTATGTGTTGCCACTTATACATTTGCTTTACAGCGAAGATGTCTCCCATTATTGGTAATACTGTAATCGGTATGGGATGAAATGAGTGAAGATCAGATGAAAGAGCAAACATTTCACTTTCCCATTGTTACCAGTAAAACATTTTTCTAACATTTTCCTGGCTTGGGGCCAACAGGCCACAGGTCATGTTGAGTTTTTGTGAAAATCTGATTTTTGAGGATATTCAGTCTGATTTTTTGTGTCAAGAGGTTGGCATCTCTGCAACATGGTCCATGCCAGTTTGAAAATGGCCGGGTCAGAAACCATTTTGGTAATGTTGGGAGGAGGAGTGGGGAGGGGGGGGGGGGGGGGTGCTGTAGGAGGAGGAAAGAGAGAAGCACAAAGTGCTCTTGTCTGACCAACATCAGGAAGATTAACAACACCTTCAGGAACAGGCTGGAAAAGGTTATCATGAACTGGGCCCTTTGATGGCAACTTTGCCAACTGATGGCAATTTCTATTGAAATCTTGAATTTCATTGGCTGTCAAGGGCCATTACCATGGTAGTTACAGTTGATGACAAAGATACCAATAATGTTAAGTTTTATGCAAGAGAGTCCAGCGTCATGTTACATATAGGTTTTCAATTATTGTAACTTGCCATCAATGGTAACTACCTTGGTAGCAGGTGCAACAATGAGAGCTTATTTGCTATTGTCATGGTAGTTACCATTGATGGTTACAATAATAATAAATAATAAAGTTACAATAATTGAAAACTTATATGCAACATGGCCCAGGTCAGTTTAAAAATAAGTTTAGGGAGAAACCACTTTGGTGGCATTAGTGGGATTGCAATCATGGATGAGGGGGGCGGGGGTGGGGGGGGGGGGGTGGGAGTGGGTGTGGGAGGAAATCAGAGCAAAAAGACCAAAGACATCCAGGAACAAGGCAGAGGAGATTAACTTCAACCAATGATTTTGAAAATGCTGAGATAAGCAAATGCTAGGCATACATGCTGGTGATAATTGCGAAATTAGAGGGGCAGAATGTATTTATACTATCCTCACAAGGTTGATATTTGCGTTAATCTCTTCTTCTGCAGGGGCTCTGTAAAGCGAGTAGCAGCCACCATGAATAAAGTAGATCGGAAGCGGGTCATGGACAAGTTTGGCAACAACTTCAACTACGCCCTCAACTGAGACCTCAAATCTGTACCACACCCACAGGACAGTGGTCAATGTTGGCTGTGCTGTCATTTGGCATAAAAGGATTTGAAAAAGAGATTCGAATTCAGATAGTCTGTGTGGTTGTGTGAAGAATTAACCCTATACTGACTGGGGGGGGGGGGGGGGGGAAGTATTTGACCCTCCCCCCTCTGTCAACGTTTTATGACAAATGAAATAACTGAACTTACAACTACTCTCCTCTCATGTGCACATCTTGTCATTTCAAAGTAATCAACATAAACATAATTATCTTTGTATGTTCTGTTGAATTTAGGTCTCGGCTTTTATACTTTGAAACATACTTTTGCTGATACTCGCACGCATCGCATCTCCTGAAATTCTATTGTAGTAGTTTACATTGTGGTCATGCAAAAGAAATACCACATTATACAGATATATAATATATGTATATAGGGAATGTATGTATAATACTCCAATGATATCATTCTTCCTCCATATTAAGCCCCACCTCAAGCTCATTTATCTTGGAATGTCTGGAATCCTGTTATTACTCTCTGCTGGGTCACTGCCTTAAAGTGGAATTACAATTGTTTCCTAGCAGTTTATTGTGTTGATGGATAAGTTCCAACCTGAACAAATCAATTATTGTACATGTGCTGTTGTATTTATTGAATGAAGGGGTGCATCTTATTTATGATTAAAAACCTCATCAGGGTCCCGTTGCATAAAGCATACCATTAATGGTAACTTTGTCATCAATGGTAACTACTATGGTAACACCGCTGGACAGCAAATGATATTCAAGGTTCCATAGAAGTTGCCATTGATGGCAAAGTTACCATCAATGGTAAGTTTTATGCAACAGGACCCAGGTTGAGTAGTGTTCTGAAAAAGTCTTGTTTAATGATTGTGGGCTCAATATATATCATTTATGTATCATTACTTTAGTTGGTATATTCATAAACTGCTCTGATATTTGGGACATGGTTAAACTCTAGACCTGTGGTGATTTCAAAATCATGCTTTTATTCGTTGATCAGTGGCCTTGCAATAATAGTGTTGTCTTTTAGATTGTCTAGTGCCCATAGTTTGAACCATGTCCCTCAGGGCAATCTCTATTTGTATGATATGAATCTAAATTGTGCAATAATTTTAAAACTACCATCATCATCCTTTCTTAGCCTATATAGCCATAAGAGGAGTGTCATTATTATTTGATATGTTAATAGAGTGAAGTCCACATATCTTTCAATATTTATACCTACAGATTTAACAAACTCTCAAGATGTCAAGATAAATGTATCAAATGATAGAAGTCGTTTGTTTTCAATTGTAGTAGATATTGGATATTCACTTTTGAATTTACTGTTGCAAATTTCCAAGGATGTGTAATTATGTTCAACAAGCAAGTTACACTCCGCAGGTACATTTCAAATATCACCTTAAGCCCTTGTATTCAAGAAGGGTAAAACTTCTCGCTATTGGCAAGAGGCAAAAGTACCCAGATGTAGCCTGTTTGCTGAGCGAATTGATAGACTTCCAGAATTCACATATATTCCAGTATGGATCCCTATATGGCCTAACACATTTGAGAGGCATAGCAACAACAAAAGCCTATATTTGTGTATGAACTGTGGAGTGCGGGTGACTTTACATAGCATTACACGTCATCCAAAAGATCGTCATTTGTGTTTTACCAAAACGATTGTACAAGATGCTCTTAGGTATGTGACAGTAATTGTATGGTGGAATATTGTGCAAGATTTTCTTATACAGTAGTGTGAAATGAAATGTATACTTGATACAGATATGAATTGGTGGAAGTACCACAGAGGCCGTTACTATGAAGGGCATTGGGTGTTTGGAGCTGTCGAACGTGGGATCATAGGAGAGAGAGGGCGACACTGGAGCCCATAATCCAGCTATGGTGTTTGCCAGGAATTCATATCATCAGTGATGGTTGGACAGCATATCACCACCTGGATGTGCTCAACAATGTTGTGTACTTACATGATATGATGATCCATGAACATAAAGAGAATTTAGTGTATAGATATATGCATTTGTCTTCATGGCCAGATTTAAATATCTTTACAGTAACATGCATCTTTATCATGTTGTCTATGGCTTGATTAAGAATAAAAAAAAAAATTATAATGAATTTTATGCAACTTGTAATACAATGCGATTTTGTTTTGTGAACTGCATGAATACAGAGTTGATATCTTTCCTCATATCTCAGTCACTATAACTTTCTGTTGTGTACTGAAGAGATACATTTTTCAAATTTTGTTTGTAATCATAACACACCTCTATCCTTTCCTGTCAGCTCTCTGCCTTCTCCATTGTTCGCCACCTTTCCTTTGTCCCTCGTCTCCACTTTAACTTTTATCCCTGTCTGTACTAGTATCCCACACTGTTCATTACCTATCATCTTGCTCAGTATCTCAACTTGAATAACCTTTTCTCTGCCACTCTAAATAAACAGGAACCGATGTGGTGTCATATCTATTTTGACGCAGGATTCTGGTTCTAAACAATAGCAATCAAGTGAGAATTTCACTGGTCAGATATTGTCTAGTGGGCCAGTGTCAGGCACTCCTATCATCTGTGCCAAAACGTGACAGGGACATCTGCAGTTCATAAGCCGCAAAGTCCCTCTCTAAGTACTATTCAATCCTATTAATAAGAATATCTACTCTTTGCAGAATGTTTAAGTCAAATGAAGAGAGTCTTCTATATTTCAGTTCCCAGTCTCCCTCCCCTCCCATCCCCAATGCTCGTTGTTTCCTGATTTTGTATTTACACTGGCAAAATCTATCTGTTTCCCTTTATATCTCTCTTCTCCTTTATCTACCCTTCTCCCATTTTCTCTCTCTCCCATTATTTCGACTTCTTGAGATAAACAGGCTTTCAGACAATTTCTTTCATTCAATCTTTTATATCAAGGTATCTCTTCTTTGGTCAGTAGTCAACCAAGAATGAGTTCATCATCAACATATATTGATTCTTGCATGCATCATACAGATACTGCTACATCTTACACAATCATTTGAGTGCAACATACCACATAAATATATCACCAGAAAATATCTTCTATGGTACAGTTAAGACGTTCAAACATAGATATCCTGTCACCATAATAACAGAGTTCATACTTACAGGGGCATTTGATTAAACTGTTTTGATCTTAAAACAATGACTTGTACATTTCTGATGTGGTTCTGTGAGAGTTCATGCCATCAAACAACCATGCAAGCTGTAAGCTACTCCCTTGTAAGTTTGTTTTCACAGGGAATATAGGCCTATGATGTGGTTGGAATAAGAGCAGAACAAATAGTCAAGCTCATCGGACATCATTTAAGGAACATATGCCAAATGAATACATTATGAGGTGACAACCATTTAAAAAAGTAATGAAAAAGCACCTTTACATTTGTTTTTTGATGAAGGAGAATATGAAGGAGAATATGAAGGAGAATATGTTTCTACATGACTACTACATGAATCGCACATAAGCAAAAGAAAAATCTGAAATATTTCTTGGAAGAAAAACATGAGAAATAACCACATATCATCAATGTCCAATAGTTTCAAAAAGTCTTCAAGTTATTGTAATTCTGCTTCTCTGACCTCTGTTTTAATTCATTTTAACTTTTTGTACTGTATTTGTTTTTTGGTATAAACTGACAGTATGTGAGCTAGAGTAGAAGTACATAACCTGCTGTCATCGAACATGTTAGTGCTACTATGAAAAGAAATTTCACTTATCAATGAATCCCAGCAATTTAACATGACTCTTGTAAAAATAAAATACAAAATGGAAAGGGCTTCATCATCACTGCCTTCCCGACCAAGAAAAATAAGAAGGACCACGTTTGAGCAGTATATAGTTGGTGAAATGAAGGATCCCTTGTACCCAATTAGTTGTTGAGGTCCCACTTGCCAATCCTGGTACTATCCACTGAAATCCATCGACCAATGATGCATTTTGACATACATTTACAATCAAGATATCTCTGATGTCATTTCAGTATCAGGGTCTGATAAAGGTCATCATACTACATGTTAACAATCTGCATGCATGAATATCTGGTGCCATACTTTTGTTATGGTGAAATATTAGCACATTTTACAAGCTGGGTATTAAGTCTCAAATGTGACCACGATAAAGCTTCATGGTAACATTGTAATCATTCCCATTTTATAATCCTACTTTATGTATACAGAACATTACATCATTCAAAATTAGAATAACATGCATGCACTCTTTTAGAAATTGCTGGACTACTATTTAGGCCATTCTCTTTATGCAGCCTGCTGCAATAATTTATGTTTCACTCATCAATACATCTCATGTTTTACTGTATCCTTCAGAAAACTACTAGCACAAAATACCGAAGATAATAAACAAGATAAATGAAACAAAAGTAAAGTATATTCTGTGACAATACATTTTTTTGAACTACAAAATGGTAAAACACTTTTAAATTACATTATCAGCATGAATACATTAATGTATACTAGTGCCACTTGGAAGAAACGATAAACAATTGCAAGTTTGACAGTCAATAACAAATAGATCCAACAATTTTCTTATATGAATGCTACTAGATGAACACAAACAGAGTGGATACTTTGTATCGAAAAAATATATAAATTTCATCATAAATACAGTATGTGCCTCATGAAATACTGAAAGATATACATTATAAAGGAGTTGGACAATGTGAGGTGCGAAGTTGAAGATAAAAAGTTTTTTTCATGTCTATTGTAAATCAGCTCTCTGCTCTGATTTATACTATGCCATATTGCACTTCTAGAAGAAAAAAAATGAAAAAGGAAATAATCTCATTTACTACTGCAAGGACACAAGAAATCAGAAAAAAATGGTAGACAAAGAAAGAAGGCACACAAATAGTGAGTTAGTGAATATATCCAATATTATGGGGGCTTAGATAGGCTAAGCTGGAGAACAAGTCACACACAAGGTTAACTTTCCACTCTTTCTACCCGCTTACTTTCATATTTGAAATTGTGCGACTATGTGACATGAGCATGTACTATATACATGGTTTATTTTGTTGTGTAAATACAATTAAGTAAATACAATTTTTTGCAAATGACTCTCACACTGTGAAAGTACAAACATGCATTAATATGGACGATTGTTTATTGTTCTATCCTGGGCTGCGCGCACACACTCCATCCCAGTCAGCTACAATGCACTACAGATCGGTGGCCTGTACAATGCATTGTCATTTTCAGCAACACATTCATCACTAGCTAGCTAGGTATAGCCTAAGCACAGTGCATCTCTTGTCAGGCTACTAGTATGTTTGCCTTAAGACTTGCTCTATGTCATTTTGTAGGCATGTGTGTTGAGAAATGGTTGAGGTTGTCGCAAGTCATGAAAATATCTGTGCGCATAAATATACCAGGTTTAGAGTAATTACATGTACTTCACACAGCATTATCCCTTAGGACTGAGACAATTAACCCCTTCTAAGCCAAACCAAATAATGCTGTTAATGAGCAATGAGCAATACTGATGTCAAAAGCATCATAGGCATATAATGAGTTAATTTACATGCCTAAGGTGGTGTTTGCAATGTGGTGTAGTTAACTAGTTTAATACTGAAGAGTAGTGTGTCACACCAGTTACGGGTATGCTGAGTCGTTACAAGAGAGTGAGAGCAATGAACAATGAAGGTATATCACACGCTCGTTCAATCAGACAGCTATCCAGGTACCACTTTCAGGTTAAATCATTCTTACAATAGTAAGTTCATCATTAGCCTAATTCAATCCACTGCTAGTTGAAGGTATCTCCACTAAAAAAAATGTTCATGCTTTTTGGTCCCTTGCCAGCTGTTTCCATGTGTTCAGATATCCAATCTTTTACTCGTAAGTACTACATGTAATTCTCATGGAGCAACACTTACATGTACTCTGGGACAGAAAGAGTTCAAGTAGACAAAAGCAGCACAGCAGAGTTCTTTTCGCTGTTTTGGATTGTAAAACGCATTCGACCTTGTTTAAAAGTGTCATACCACAAGGCAACAGAGAACAAGAGTACCCAAGAACTCAGAAGCACAAAAATCATTAACATCATTTGGGAATAAAAATGATGTCAGATTCATATCAAATAGTGCTTGTAAATCCTTTATCATTCAATCCCTTCTTGGAAGTAAAGACAGTGTTACATTACATATAAATGATCATAGACATAATAAAATGTATCAAATAACTTCTTTGCAATATTATTTTGCTATGCAACATCAATCATCAAAACTGTCTCTCTCTCTAAAAAAAATTAAGTCGCCATAATGTGAAGATGAAGTATGCAGAATATATGACATAATTTACACCGTTGCAATTTCAAAACGCTAGAGCTGCATGAATCGATTGTATACAATGATAATCACTTTTCAATAATTCAAAATAAATAGCTCATAAATACTTGGTGGTAGAATGGACTTTGGCCAGTTTCAAACAAATTGAACTAATATCTAAAACCAGTACTAGTTATAGGGAGAGCTGTTTGACGTGGATGTGATTCACATATTCAAGCTCCATTATGTAAAATCAGTTAAGTTGCCAATTAAGGGAGGAATATAAGACACTCAGTGTCCAAACACTTTCAATTGTAGATAAGTTGGACAGCAAGCGATCTGGATATCCATTATATGGAGGATGGAATTTCAGTGTCTCCCCGAATTCTACTACTAGTACTATTACTACTACTACTACTACTACTACTACTACTACTACCACTACCACTACTACCACTACTACCACTACTACCACTACTACTACCACTACCACTACTACTACTACTACTACCACTACTACTACTACCACTACCATTACCAATACCACTACCACTACCACTACCACTACCACTACCACTACCACTACCACTACCACTACTACTACTACTACCACTACCACTACTACTACTACTACTACTACTACTACTACTACTTCTAGTACTACTTCTTCTTCTACTACATTGTACTACTGCCAACCATGGGTAGTCTATAAATGAGGACTTTCTGAGGACTATCCTTAAAACTAGTACTGGAACCACTATTAGTACAGCATTGCCTGAAACTGGCCCTTGTGCTTGTGGCTATGGCTAGACAATCCTGTTTCCACACATAGAGTACCTGTCCACCTCTGAGATGTTCTTGGGCTGCGGTCTGCTGTCCGCAGTCCCGCTAGGCTTCTTGACCGCCTCCCCGGCCTCCACGTGTCTGGACAGCACCCCGATGCTGCTCTCAGACCCCAGCAGGCTGGCGGCGCTCAGGGCGTGCAGGGTGGTTGGGGAAAGTGGGCCGAGGTGGGATGGCAGGGCGGGGTCCGATGATGACTGGAGGCGGAGGTCGGGTGGGTGGTGGGGTGTCGCCTTAGGCTGGTGTCCTGCAGTGGTGGTGGTGGTGGTGGGGTGTGATTGGGTGGGGTTGGGGTTGGGGGTGGAGGAGGAAGGTGTAGGGTGGAGTGCAATGTCCTTCCTTGTAGCGGATGCAGATGAAGAAGAGGGTTTCTTTGTAAGCAGGTCATCCATCAGACCAGCCTCTCGGACGTACTGACATGCCTTCCCCAGTAGCACGATGCTCAACAGGATCTTGAAAGCTATCAGACTATCAAGACACAAAAACAGAACTCAATATTTAGCTCACGATTACTAGTTTCCACATGAATATCAAATTTTTAAGTATCTATCCTGTGACATGCCATATCCTGTCACAAAGGTGATCAAAGTATACTACAAATCTCTGTCCTGAGCTCTTTGTATTAGCTCTATGTCACAACAAACAGCCCCTTACTATTAATGTACAGGCTCGAAGTGACATTTTTAAAGTCTTCTAGGAAAGTCCTAGACTAACATACATCTGAGTCTGAGATCAACTTTTCAGTACTTGTATGCAAATGTCATCAGCTCCATGAGGTGGTACATGTACATGTTTATTGCGCTCAGTGATTGCAATTGATTGCACCCATTGATTGCAATCCATTGCAGTCAGCTGAGCAGTTGAACTCAGGCTCCACTCTTCAAGCATATGACTACATTATATGAGACTTATGCAAAATTACTGCAATTGATGTTCTCATTGACAGCTCTACCATCTTCATCATCATCATCATCATTGTCATCATCAGCATCATCATCATCATCATCAGCATCATCATCGTCATCATCATCATCATCAATCCCTTGACCGGGTGTGGTCATCAGGCTACTGTGCTGTTCATGACTAGTTCCTTTCTTATTTGTTGTCTGTGTTGCCAATGTCTGCTTTTCTGGAAATCTTGTCATGGCTTGTGCATGTACAAACCATATCTCTAGATCATGTCTATTCATGTCCATGCGATAATTACTAAAGATTGTGAGACAATTATATAACGGCAATCAATAAGGTGCTCATTGCGCCTACAACCCCTTTCCCACTTTTTAACCTGATATGGATAACAACAAGTGTACAGTCATGTTCAGCTTTCTGGACAATAGTCAGGAGTCAGAGTGAAGACTCACCATAGGTAGAGGAAAGGCATCAGCATTACTGCAGTGTTCCAGTTGAGCTTCACTGTCTGTCTAATGATCCGTATCACCTGGTTCAGGGGAGAAAAGGAAATATGAGAGCTTAGTGATCAGCTGGAGAGCTGGTAGAAAGTTTGTTTTTATCCTTCTCATGATCTTTATTTCTCAGAAGACTTTTTTTCCAATTTTGGTTTCAGCACTTTAAGATCAGGATTACAATGTGTTGCGCCCTGATTAGTTACTAAATCATTGCATTTCCAAAATGTAATGCACATGGTGAAAACTAAGAGATAGGCTTGTAGAAGGTGAAGGGGGTCTTTTAAAATACCCCCTCCCTCCCCCCCCCCCCCCCCCCCCCCCCCCACACACACCTTGTACATGTTATAAACTCCCCCCTTGTACTTCACTTTTGGGAGCTATAAATAATAGGCTTTATTCCAGGCTTCAGGGGCTAATGACATTCACACCCTTGAATTTTCTTCTTCTCCTTCTCCTCCTCTTCCTTCTCCTTCTTCTTCTTCTCTTTCTTCTCCTCCTCCTCCTCCTCCTTCCTTCTTCTTCTTCTTCTTCTTCTTCTTCTTCTTCTTCTTCTTCTTCTTCTTCTTCTTCTTCTTCTTCTTCTTCTTCTTCTTC
>OZ022584.1:21636921-21659421 GCA_963669155.1 Arbacia lixula
AGAACATTGCCGGATTTATTTAACAAAGACAACGATTGCCCAATTAAATCTTTGAACAGCCCGGCTAGATACATCAGATATGCCATCTGATACTTCCTGAAAAAAAAAATGTCTGCTTATCTGCCAACCCCCCCCCCCCTCTCCCCCCTCCCCCCCCCCCCCCCCGATCGACCCCGCGCGGCCTCACCCCCGCTTGCATGCATCCACAGCCTCCCTATCACCACCCCCAGTCATGACACGGCCCACTCAGTTGGTCAAAGTTCTTGGGGGTGGGTTGTGATGGGCATTCAGTAAGCCGAGAATAGTGAATCGAAACAAAACGTAAAATCTTCCCCTTTACTTCCCTTCCCCGCTGCTGAATGAAAGAGGTGTATTCACAACACCCATTCCCCCTCCCCACTCCTCCCCCCCCCCCCCCCCCCCCCCCCAGCTCCCAAGGGCCAAGCGCTATTGCGCTGGAGTTATTGATTCGGAGTTATTGCGAAGTACCGAGAAATAATTTGTCGTCGGTGAGCCTGAACTGTATGCGGGAGTGACGCTTTTTTTTTAAGTCTTAGGGACGTACTGTAAGCTTTCGAGAGTATAAAGCAGTCCTACGCAAAGTAGAGGTAAACTCACGATTATTATTTTCTTGTTTTACGCATTGAAAATTACCGGCAATGTAACTCTATATGACGGTCATTTCAGATTTAGGTTGTTGACATATCGTTTGTATTGCCCCACTTATTGTTTTTGGTGTTAGGTAAAATAGACCCACTTCAGTTTTTGAGTTTCATTTTGTTGATGATCTGTTCCGATGGGCATGGCTCTATATTGGCCTTATTTGTCTGCAGCAGCTATAACGTTAATCGTTAGCTCTTAGTATTGCACAATTTTCAATCAATCATTTGTTACACTGTGCAAGAGGTATTCAAATTGTCTTCCCAATTTTGGAAATTTGAGATCAATTAAGAGAAACCTGTCGATGCAATCATTTTAGGATAACCTTCAAAATTATTTTTTCAAAGCAAAATAATTGTCATAAGATCATTCTATCTTCAACCTTGCAATGAACCGAAAAGGTTGAAATGACACTTTACTCCTCCAATACGTACCTTTACGGTTGTTGTATCGCAAGGCATTATGGGACGGAATTCTAGTACGCGAGCGTTCAGTGATCGCTGCGGTCATTGATTACAATGTCACTTTTATGTTACAGATTTGTTACTTTGATCGGTTCCGACGTGATAATTTTCAGTAAATCTGAATTGTATTTTTTCGATGAGAACTTTTGATTCGTATCATTGTATCTAAATAATGAGTTATAAAGAGATTGTTGAGAAAATAATAAGCAAAGAGAGAGACATTTGAGACGTCGTCGAGACTCGGGTGGTAGTCCCATATGTGCAAAGATGTGTGTGTTGTGATGTGATGTGTGAAATAAAATAAAATAAAATTAAATAAATAAAAAGTACAATAATACAAATCAAAGTTCTTATCGTTAAAATATGATTCAGATTTACTGAAAGTATTCACGTCGGAACCGATCCACATAACAAATCTGTAACATGAAAATAGTAATATTGAACTTCGCGCTCGCCGCTGCTAGCGTCATGAGCGTGTAAACGATATGACCGCAGCGATCGCTGAACGCTCGCGTACTAGAATTCCGTCCCGCCATGCATTGCGATGCAAGAACCGTAAAGGCACGTATTGGCACAATAAATGCTCCAAAATATATGTTCAGTCATGTCAGTTTACAATGGATTGCACATTTCTTATTCACGAAAAGGGCCTTTTCAATTGAAGTTTGCATTTGGTCACCGTTCTTGGGGGTGGTTGCAATGGGCATTCAGTGAGCCAAGAATAGTGAAGCGAAACAAAACACAAAATCTTACCCTTTCCTTCCCTTCATTTCTTTTGATACAATCAATCAAATGCAGCTCCCTAGACTCCTTGCCATGCCTTCGCAGCCTGCAAATGACCAAGAGAGGCAGGGGGATGCAGGGGCTTCCCTGGACCATGCACTGTGTCAAGATATGGCAAGCCTGGTGGAGAGTCTAACCACATCAGGGAAGCCTGCCCTGGACAAGGACTTGATGAAGCAGCTCAAGAAACTCTGCAAGTAGGTTGAATAATGAATAAGACCAACAAAATTAACACAGTCTATATAACAGACAAGCAAGAATAATGTATTGATTTATTTATCCTCTGAATATTTAGTGTTTCACTTTAGTTGCTGGTGAGCTCTAATGATGAGAACCAATGAACACAGCCTGTAATACAAGCAGACAAGCAATATTGACTCATAAAGATAGTCTAATGTCCTCTAAATAACTCTTGACATACAGTTGTCCTCAAAATTATTCATACCCTTGTTAATTTTTATGATTTTTTATTTTTGTGATGAAATGAATGCATTTTGTCAAGTGTGTATATCAGTTATATGTGACCAACATGTGAAAGAATAACAACAATACACAATTCAAGAAATTCATCATTTCATGGGTATTTTATTCATGGATTTTTAAAAAATGCCATGTTCAAAATTATTCATACCCTAGGTTTACTGAGTCCAATGTCTTTCTTTAATAGTCAATAGCATAGCCTTTGTTTCTTATGACTGCTTCTAGACGGTTCTTGTACGTGTCCACAAGCTTCCTGCATGTCTTCTGGGGGATGTTGGCCCACTCTTCCTTGGCAAAAGCCTCAAGCTGGGACAGGTTGGTCGGTTTCCAAGCCAACACTCTGGTCTTCAAGTCTCGCCACAAGTTCTCAATTGGATTCAGGTCAGGACTCTGACTTGGCCATTCGAGGACGTTGACATCATTGTCCTTGAACCATTTCTTCACTACCTTGGCGGTATGTTTTGGATCATTGTCCTGCTGGTACTTCCAATTAGGGCCAAGCTGGAGTTTCTCAGCGGATTCCTTCACGTTTTCATCACTGGAAGAGAAGCATCCCCATAGCATTATGTTTCCACCACCATGCTTGACGGTGGGCACAGTGTTCTTTGGAGTGTATGCTTCTCCTTTTTTCCTCCAGACGTATTCAACATCCATATGGCCAAATAACTCCAACTTTGTCTCATCAGACCACAGGATGGTTGACCAAAAGCTGGAATCTTGCTTTAGATGACCTTTAGCAAAGGCTAGGCAAGCGTCCAGATGCTTCTTCCTGAGCAGCGGGGTCTTCCGAGGCCTACGTCCATGGAGACCTCCTCTGTGCAAGACTCGCTCAATAGTGGACCGTGACACCTTCGTCCCTGCCTGGTCAAGCGTTCGAAGTAGGGCCTTGGTTGTGGTCCGGGGGTTGTTGTTGACCTCTCGGCAGATTTTCCTGGCAAGTTTGGGGGACACCTTTCTCTTCCTGCCACGCCCACAGAGGTTTTTAACAGTATTGAACTTCTTGTGCTTGTTGATAATGCTCTGCACGGTTGCCACAGGGACATCATATTGCTTCAAAATGGCCTTATAACCCTTTCCTTCAATGTGGGCACGCACAAGACGTTGCCGTAGGTCCTCACTGAGCTCCTTCTTCTTGGCCATGATGATCAGAAACTGAGAATGACCAGAACACGTTTCCTATATTTAAAGTCTTATGGAAAGATGCTATGTGTTTGACAATAGTTTAACATTTGGTCAACAAAAAAGGTATTTAATCCATTGGAACATCTTGAAATAACTACAGGACAAAGATTAACACATTCTCAGGAAAGGAAAACAATGGATACTATGAAGAAAGAACATTTTTTGTTGAGGTATTGTCAGGGGTATGAATAATTCTGAACATGAGGGAAAAATAACTTTTGGACTTATCTATTATTATGCAAATGAAGTTTAGCCAACTCATATGTGGATTTGTGCATAGCAACAAGTAGACAAAAGATACACAGGAAGTACCAACATAATAGCTTTTACAAAGGAAGAATCTAACAAAGACTGTTATTTTCAATGGGGTATGAATAATTTTGAGGACAACTGTACATGTCTGTACATGTGGGTATGTGGAAGAGAAATGGAAACATAAAGCAGCATTATGCCTGGAATGAAGGATTAAGTGTATTAATAAACAGTAAACCTAACTTAAGGTATGAAAATTATATAGTTGTAGCAGCCATACAAGTATGTACATAAACACAAATATATGGAATATTATTGGCATTATCTTTTATCTATTCATATAAAAGATATGAGGAAATATGTGAGCAGCAAATGTGTGGCTTGTAATAATAACTGATTTTCATATTATTCCATAAAATGGAGGGTTTTTTTTAAGGATGTGTCTAAAGTTATGTGAATGTAATGGCAGTATGCTGATATTTCTTTGCATATTTTGAGATGTCACTGGAGCATGTTAAGTTGATCTGTTAGAGTTATGGACATGTAACATTCATGTTGCAGATCTGCAATACTCTAGCATTTGAGTCAGGTCCATGCATTTACACATACAAGAATCTGGCTTTTATTGATGTTCCCTGTAATGTGCTATTGATGTCTATTCTGTTTGTCATTTTGTCTAGAAATTCTGATGCGTATGTTGAGCACTGCTTCCAGCTGATTAACTCACAGCTCCAAGAAGACCATGCAGAGATTCGTCTGTCAGCTTTTCAGGTTAATATCAGCACTTATATGTGTCTCTCTATTAGTTAATATTAGGTAATATTTAGATTATTCTACTTTCCAAGATGTGAAAACTTTAAAAAGATGTACAGGAATTGAAGGTAGTAGAGACGGAGAAAATAAAAAAAGTCAGTGGATAAAATTACAATGGAGAATTGAAGTTATAGTTCCTAAAAATGTGTAAACTTGATTATATGTACTTTCGTATTGCTGCAGATGCAGTGAGAATATCCTGTAAAGGAATGAAAATAACATCTTGGTTAGTATGTGAAATACAGTAAAAAAAAAAAAAAGCATTGTTCGTCATACTCTCTTAAATACCCTGCAATATGTCATGTATTTTCCTCTTACACATCACAATTATTGTTCATTAGCAGCTAGAATTACTCAAAACTTTGGAATATATTGAAAAAACTGTTATGTTAATGTTCAACGTAAAGCTGTTAGCAGGCATTTCTTATAGAGATATTGCAAGTGGTATAAGTACGACTTTAATAGCCATCATAGGCTTTTTCAAGAGTTTTTTTTTTTGCAAGTGACAGCTTGGTAATTTTCATACACTGCTCAATTACACCGTGTGCCCGCACAACTCCCTGCAGTTGTAAAGACATGTGACAAGACTTGGAGAAAACAAACATCCACTACTGGTCTTGCTGCACTATATCAACGCTAGAGTATAATGTGAATATTTGTTCACCTCAAATGCATTCAATAGTATGCAGTAATATTTTGTGTGTGCTGTTTATTGTGACTCTACAGTGATTCACAACCCCCCCCCCCCCCCCAAATTGAAAGAGACAGCTCATACTGTACTGTCCATTGTAGAAATGTGAATAGTTTTTTTTATCATACCATCATACCATCCCAAATGCGATTACAGAATGTCTAATTAAAGAGTCTCTAACCTGTTCCTGGTCAGGTGATCAATGAGCTGTTCACACGCTCACACCGATTCCGGGAGCTCCTGGTGGCGGACATGCAGGAGTACCTGGAGCTGACCATGGAGACCAATGTGGAGCTCCCTCTCCCTCCCCCTAAGCCTGCTGCTAAGATCCTGAAGGAGCAGGCACTCCGGGCCATGCAGGACTGGCACACTCGCTTCGGCAAGGCCTACAAGAAGCTGGGACTCGGCTACACCTACCTCAAAAACTGCAAGAAGGTATGAAGCAGCAGTAGTAACTGTAGTAGAAGTAGAAGAAGTAGTAGAAGTAGTAGAAGTAGTATAAGCTGTTGTAGTTGTTTTAGTGATAATAGTGGTAGTAATAGTAGTAATGGTAGCAGTCGTAGTAGTAGTAGTAGCAATAGCGATAGAAGTAGTAGTAGTAGTGGTAGTAGTAGTAATAGTAGTAGTAGTAGTAGAAGTAGTAGTAGTAGTAGTAGTAGTAGTAGTAGTAGTAGTAGTAGTAGTAGTAGTAGTAATTTTAGTGATAGTAGAAGAAGTAGCAGTATTAGTAGTAGTGACAGTAATAGGTAGAGGAGGGAGTGATATTGACAGTAAGCGCAGTAATAACAGATGTAAGAGCAGTTTTCGTCTTTATTACTAGTGAGAGTCAAAGAATGATAGAAAAAGTGAAAGAAGCAGGAGTAATAGTATCAGACTATAGTAGGAGCAACAGTGTGGCAGTTGATATTATTAATACTTCATTCAAAATTAGCATGTTGCCTCATCTCATTAGTTCATTTATGATAATGTTTCTTGGACCGAGGAACACTTGTATTTTCCTTTTGACTTTTTGTGAAAGGGTATTCATTTGCAAGGATGGTTTTCCTCACAGGTTGATTTTGTGAACATCCAAGCCAGGTCTGATGCGGAGAGACGGCGTGCTGAGGAGAGAGAGCGTCGCCTACAGCTAGCTCAGGCACAGAAACTCACTCAAATCACTCAGGAGATGAATGGTGAGTAAGTCACTCTTCCTATGGCAGTCACGGTGGGATGTGTATTTCCCTGGTGCAATAATGCTCCTGATGCACATATAGAGCTCAACATATCTCACTACCTTCCACTTATTTATCTATTTTTCCATCTTCTTTTACCAGCGTGGCCCCATCAGAGAGCAAAGTACTGTTCTCCTTGGGGGCCCTGGATATATCGAATAACAAACATGATATAGACAATCATGACAATGTGATGATTAGATACAATATTTACAGAATATAAGGCTCACATTATCACTCCAGTAATGGATAGAAGTAAGAAAATATGAAAAGAATATTCCAGGAAAAATGACAAAGAAGGATTAACAGGAATAGTCACATGAAATCTATGTGATGTAATTTTTCACTGACTTGAAATATCTCAAAACATATCTTAAAAAATTTCAAACACTATTACTTGTGGTTTAGATGTAAATATAGATGTAGATATTAGGATAATGTATGAATTTTGTTTTAGAGCAACACTCCATACTATGTATGAGTTGAAAGGTTTGTAAGTTTTAACCTTTTTACTTGGTTATTTGACAGAGACCATACCAGAGATAGAGGAGTGCCTCACCCAGTGTGAGAACTGCTTCCAGCTCCTGCTCCCAAACATGGCCTTCAATGAAAACCAGGATGCAGTTTCCATGGCAACGGATCAAAATCACCCTTCGAGTTCTAAGTCTTCACTTTCACAATCAAGAACAGTATCAAAGGAGACGGGTTCCAGCAGTAATAGTAAAGAGGTACCTAGAGAGAATGTTGAGGAAAGGACTATAAGTGGGAAGTCAAGAATTCATGTGAACAACAAAAATACCAGGACAAAAGTTGTTGATGGAGATGTATCTGCCAATCAGAGGAACTTTGATAATGTCACAGCTGCTGCCCCACCAGGGAGGAGTATTTTTGATATAGATGAAGATGACGTAGAGCAGGATGGAGTGACAGAAGGAACAAGGACGGATGAAAAAGAAGAAGAAAAGCAAAAGGAGGAAATGGAAGAGTGTATCACTGATGATGACACCAGGACTACTTGCTATTCCGAAAAATCAGAAAATGGTGTACAGGCTGGTACTGAACGGATTAATGCTGATGACGCTGATATGGATGATCCAGACAGTGGTGATGGAGAAGGAGAGAAAGAAGAAGAAGATGAAGCGGAGGAGATGGAGGGTGGGGGTCGTGAACGAAGCAATCTTCAGCAGCACGGACTCCCTTCATGGACAAGTATCAGCATCAGTATCGATGTAGGCTCAGGTAAGTGTTTTTGAACATACCCAGACTCTTGTCAGATTGAAAAGAAGTACAATGATTGAGGGAATGGGTATACTGTAACAAATTGCATGAGAAGGTAGCAGCCAGGAATGACTTACCTTATAAATGGCTGACTTACATATCATATTCATGGTTTTAAAATCTGTGAAGGTAATGACATTATCATGATACTGTTGAACTACAGATTCTACAACAAAACATAAAACAATATGACACTACAATGCTAGGGCGCTCGATGAAGTTACTGCAGATAAGTGGAGTGCGATATATTATCTTGTGTCCTCCGTTTCCATGGCAGCTGGTGTGGCGCTCCAGGAAGACGAGGACAACACTGATGTCCTGCTGACCCTCGATGACCAGCAGAGACTCTTGACCACTCGCTTCTTGACCAAGATTAACGCCTGGACAGAGGTACAGTCACTCACTTTCTTAAAGATGAATGCGCTTCATATGTAGCATACTTTCTGAGATGATATGAAGTGCAAGTAAATATTCCTTATATTAGGGTTCGATCAGCAGCTCTTTTGATGTTCCCTTTGTACGTGTGACACCCTGCACCTCATGCATTTTAGTCACCCAATCTGCCAGTATATCAGTTGCATGCTTCATCTTTTACAAGGAAATATTACTGGTTTATACTGAGAAGCACATCATAAAATGTCAAATCTATTTAAAAACCTGTAAATAGTATTGATGTGGGTACCCTAGATAGTCCAAAGTTTCCTGTGTAAAGGGGACGGCAAAGATGTCATGGTGTTGCTGCCTAATGTATGAAATCACTCACAAATATTTTCTCCCTCTCACAAAAACAAAAGAAATGGCTGAGGCTATAGACCCTTAGTTTATATGTGAGTGGATTGCTGCATAAATGAAGAGATGGATAAGTGCAAGAATGAATGGATAATGCAATATATCTGTAGAGGATTGAATGGCTAAAAGGATGGATGGTGGAAACGCAAATTAAAACATTGAATTATTTGATTGGTGTGAATCAGGCCCTGACCAAGATGGGGAAAGCGGACAGGGCCAAGCGGCTGATTGACCTCAAGGTGGAGATTCAGGCCAAGCTGGACAAGTACAAGGAGTTGAGGGTCAAGCGGGTACTCCCACACCGAGCGAAGTCTTCAGGAAGCAGCTCTGGTGTGAAAGATCCAGGGAGGAGAGGGGCCAAGAAAATGAAGGAAACAGAGCATGATGAGTATGATGAAGATGATGATGACAGCGACGATGGCTTTGATGCTGTGCCGGAGAAGGAAGGTTACGAGTCTGACATTCCTGAGGACCTCAAAGAGGAGTTTGGTGAGTAATGACTATTTACAATATTTTATGACCATCAATTTGACATCTGGATATAAAGATAGAAAAATGTCTGTATTTTTTCTTGTCGTCCTCTCCTTTATGCCTCCTTTTCTTCCTCATCCTCACAATCTAAGGGTAACTGTATATTGTGTAAAATATTTGCCAAAAGTTCTTTGGGCCATGCACACATTTAGAAACTAGTCCTAACTTACCAAAACATTTCCCCCTTGCTTTCAATCTGTACAGGTATAGATGTATGTCCTAGTCCCAAGTTAGACCAGTCCAAGTCCAAGCCCAAGCCTAAGGCCCAGGACCAGGCTGCAGGAACCAGTGCGATTGACTGGCACCCAGTGAGGGACGCAGACAGTGACCTGCTAGACCCTGCCTCCCAAGCAGGCAGCATCGCGGCTATGAAGGAGAAGCTGAGGAAGATAAGGGACCAGACCACCCTCAATCCTGGGTGAGTCTTGACAGGGAAAAGAAAGATTTGCTGTGGCTAGTTTTCAAGCTTCGTGTGAACACACTGAATAGATTACAGGTTCAAATGCCTCTGGTTTCAAGATTTCTTTGTTACTGTCTTATTTTTTTACACACCCAGTACACACCCAGTAGTAGTAAGGATGAAGCACCCTATCCTTACTACTACTGGGTGTGTGCGTAATATTTCTGTTCAAATGGAAATTACCACAGAATTTCCTTTTACTGAAATCTAACACTGAAATATGCTTGCGTTATATCCTATGAGGACAAGTTATTCTTCACAGGGAGTCTTTTGTTTTCAGTCATGTCCGCTTCTGACCTCAAACAGTAGTGCATTAGACTTGAAGCGTTTGTATGTTTCTACAGCTACCATGTCATACCACCTAAGAAGCAAGATAAGAAGTTGTCTGAGGAGGAGCTAAAGAGGAAGGAGATGTTAAAGAAAGCACCGGTTCTCGCGTTTGGGACGGATCTGGCCTACTGGGAAAACCCTGAAGACTTCCAAGCTCCTGTCGTTCTCAGGTGAGTGACACGCATTCTAACGAAATGTGGCATTTAATGTATATTTGGCGGCCTTAGAACATTATCTTCATGAGTGGGAAATATTGCTATATTTACTGTTGTTGCTATTTTCTGTGTTAAAGCTTACAACATATCTTGTGGTTGTTATTGCATTGCCTAAATGTGAATAGAGATCATCATCAACAAATATCAATGTGCAGACTTCATAGTGTGTACCCTGTCTAGCAGCTAAGCTACCTCTCTGTCCATCTCTCCTGATTTCTTGACTTGGTAGACCTGACACCACGTCCAGGACATGGATCTCTTCTGTGCAGGAGGAAGAGGTTGTTCTGGAGGTATGGCAATTGTCCTTTCTCTTATATATTCAAGTGGAAATGGTTGGATTCTTATCTTATAGAAACTTGCATGTGCTTAATGTGTGTATTACTTTTTGGGGTGATATATGTACCAGTTTTTATCTACCTTTTTATCTATCTACATTTATCTTCCTGTCTATCTATCTATCTATCTATCTATCTATCTATCTATCTATCTATCTATCTATCTATTATCTATCTATCTATCCATCTATCCTATCTATTTATCCTATCTATCTATCCTATCTTTCTATCCAACTGTCTATCCAATCTTTCTATGTCTATGTATCTATATATCTGCCTTTATCTGTCTATCTATATGTATTTATCAATTGTCTATCTTCTTAATCTTAATCTTAATCAATCTTAATATCTATCTAGCTATCTATCCATCCATCTATTCAGCTGTCTTTCTCCATCTTTCAATCAAACTTTAGATCAATCTCTATATCTGTCAATCCTTATAATGTCACTATGGCAAATATTTGATGGTCTACTAGTACCTATATGACTATATATATATAAACAACATATATCAGTCCATCTCTAGGTGTGCTGTTTATTTTCATGTGTTTTTATCCCTTTAAAAGTTTTCCCTCCTATGTATGTATCTGCTTATTTATTTCTTGATTATCAATAGGGATCCTTTCTGATTTCTTTCCCACCTGCAGTCAGCCAAGGATAGCTTGAGGACCCGTGTGATGAACTTCACCGGCTCCTTCAAGCCTGTTAAGTGGAAGTGTCGAGCTCCCCTCCCAGATGGAAGACTCTGTGAGCGGATGGATAGAGAGAAGGTACAAATCTGTTCAGTGAGCTGTATGTTCATCGTACAGAGTTTCTTGACCCACAAGCTCCCTGTCCTGATGGAAGATTGTGTGAAGGGATGGATAGAGTGAAGGTACAAATGTGTACAGTGAGCTGTATTTTCATCGTACAGAGTTTCTTGACCCACAAGCTCCCTGTCCTGATGGAAGATTGTGTGAAGGGATGGATAGAGTGAAGGTACAAATCTGTTCAGTGAGCTGTATGTTCATCGTACAGAGTTTCTTGACCCACAAGCTCCCTGTCCTGATGGAAGATTGTATGAAGGGATGGATAGAGTGAAGGTACAAATCTGTTCAGTGAGCTGTATGTTCATCGTACAGAGTTTCTTGACCCACAAGCTCCCTGTCCTGATGGAAGATTGTGTGACGGGATGGTAGAAATACTTTAAGTGTGCTCTATGCCCTTCGTACAGTTTGACCCACTAGCTCCCCCTCCCAATGGAAAATTATGTGAAGGGATGGATAGAGAGAAGGTACAAATCCATTGTATTTCATTCCATTGAGGTTACTCTTTATTGCCCAATTCAGCCTTTAAACAGAGCAAATTATTATCTCTAGATATGTGAAAGTACACATTGTACTTCCCTCTCTATGCCTCTGCAATGAAGTTACCGGATGGTATTATTGTTATTGAGATAATTGTCCTTATTCTGTTTCCATTCAGGGCAGTACCTGAAGGCTACACAGTCTTCTAGAATGAACGCCAAGGGGGCTGGTATCACCTTTTCAATAATCATCATATTTTTTTTAACCGCAGTGTCCATTTCATGGAACGATTATAGCGAGAGATGTACTTGGCTTCCCCCAGAAGAAGGGGGAACAGGGGCAGTGCAGTACCTCCAAGACAGGTAAGGGGGTGTTGTTGATCCTCTTTTTCCTCCTTTCTTCCTCCCCATCCCACTCATGTCTTCCCTGTTTTGCTCTGATTATCTCCTTCTGTAACCAGTGCTTCCTGACTAAATAAAAATTTGAAGAGAAAGAGAGAGAGAGTGAGAGAGAGAGAGAGGGAGAGAGAGAGAGAGAGAGAGAGAGAGAGAGGGGGGAGAAGAGAACAGAGAGAGAGAGTGAGAGAGGGAGAGAGAGGGGGAGAGAGAGAAAGAGAGAGGGAGAGAGAGAGAGAGAGAGAGAGAGAGAGAGAGAGAAAGCCAGCCTGCATATATGTGGGCTCAGTAAAGTTCAGGTAAATAGACATTGTAAGATGACGATATGACCACTCCTATCAATCTAGGTGCTACCGAAGAGGAAACGCCCGCTTGGCAAGACCCAGAGCTGCTGAGAGATGTGGAAGCAGCCACTGGGCGGGACCTGGGGTCATCATCCAGTGGCAAGAGCGGAAAAGGTGGCAAGGGGAAGGGGTCAGGGAAGAAGGGGAAGGGGAAGGCCAAGAAGTACCCTGATCTCACTGACATCAGCAAGATCAACAACACCTCCAGAAACAGACTGGAGAAGATTGTCATGAACAGGTCAGTTTGAAAATGGTTTTGGGTAAGAAACAATTTAAATGGTAACAGTGGAATTAAAAAAAGGGGGAAGGGGGACATCAAGAAGAACCCGGGTCTCACTGACATCATCAAGATCAACAATAACTCCAAGGACAGACTGGAGAAGATTGTCATGAAAAGGTCAGTTTTAAATTGGTTTGGGGTAAGAAACAACTTTAGTGGTAAAAGTGGTATTAAAAAAAAGGGGGGGGGGACATCAAGGAATACCCGTCTGACTGACATCAGGGAGACCAAAAAAAAAATCCAGGAACAGGCTGGAGAAGATTGTAATGAACAGCCAATAAACTCTTATTATTGCACCTTTTTCCACAGTAGTTACCATTGATGGCAAGTTAGAATAATTGAAAACCTATATGCAACATGGTCCATGTCCGTTTGAAAATGGTCGTGTGAGAAACCAGTTTGGTAATGTTGGGAGAAGTGGGGAGAGGGCTGTATGAGGAGGAAAGGGAGAAGCACAATGTGCTCTCATCTGACCAACATCAGGAAGATTAACAACACCTTCAGGAACAGGATGGAAAAGGTTATCATGAACTGGGCCCTGTTGCATAAAACTTACCATTGATGGCAACTTTGCCAACTGATGGCAATTTCTATTGAAATCTTGAATTTCATTGGCTGTCAAGCGCTAGTAAAATGGTAGTTACAGTTTTATGCAACAGAGTCCAGCGCCATGTTGCAATATAGGTTTTCAATTATTGTAACTTGCTATCAATGGTAACTACCTTGGTAGCAGGTGCAACAATGAGAGCTCATTTGCTATTGTCATGGTAGTTACCATTGATGGTTACAATAATAATAAATAATAAAGTTACAATAATTGAAAACTTATATGCAACGTGGCCCAGGTCAGTTTAAAAATAAGTTTAGGGAGAAACCACTTTGGTGGCATTAGTGGGATTGCAATCATGGATGAGGGGGGGGGGGGGGGGGGGGGTGAGTGGGTGTGGGAGGAAATCAGAGCAAAAAGACCAAAGACCTCCAGGAACAAGGCAGAGGAGATTAACTTCAACCAATGATTTTGAAAATGCTGAGATAAACAAATGCTAGGCATACATGCTGGTGATAGAGGGGCAGAAGGTATTTATACTATCCTCACAAGGTTGATATTTGCGTTAATCTCTTCTTCTGCAGGGGCTCTGTAAAGCGAGTAGCAGCGGCCATGAATAAAGTAGATCGGAAGCGGGTCATGGACAAGTTTGGCAACAACTTCAACTACGCCCTCAACTGAGACCTCAAATCTGAACCACAACCACTGGACAGTGGTCAATGTTGGCTGTGCTGTAATTTGGCATAAAAGCTGTTGAAAAAGAGATTCGAATTCAGATAGTCTGTATGGTTGTGTGAAGAATTAACTCTATTCTGACTGGGAGGGGGGGGGGGGGGGGTGGTATTTGACCCTCCCCTCTCTGTGAACATTTTATGACAAATGAAATAACTGAAATTACAACTACTCTCCTCTCATGTGCACATCTTGTCATTTCAAAGTAATTAACATAAACATAATTATGTTTGTATGTTCTGATGAATTTGGGTCTCAGCTTTTATACTTTGAAGCATACTTTTACTTATACTCGCACGCATTGCATCTCCTGAAATTCTGTTGTAGTAGTTTACATTGTAGTCATGCAAAAGAAATACCACATTATACAGACATATGATATATGTATATAGGGAATGTGTGTGTAATACTCCAATGATATCATTCTTCCATATTAAGCCCCACCTCAAGCTCATTCATCATGGAATGTCTGGAATGCTGTTGTTACTCTCTGCTGGGTCACTGCTTAAAGTGGAAATACATTTGTTTCAGATACAGTTTCCTAGCAGTTTATTAATTGTGTTGATGGATGAGTTCCAACATGAACAAATCAATTATTGTACATGTGCTGTTGTATTTATTGAATGAAGGGGTGCATCCTATTTATGATTAAAAACCTCATCAGGGTCCCGTTGCATAAAACGTACCATTAATGGTAACTTAGTCATATGGTAACTACCATGGTAACACCGCTGGACAGCAAATCAAATTCAAGGTTTCCGTAGAGATTGCCATTGAAAGCAAAGTTACCATCAATGAAAAGTTTTATGCAACAGGGCCCAGGTTGAGAAGTGTTCTTAAAAAATCTTGTTTAATGATTGTGGCTCAAAATATATCATTTATATATCTTTACTTTATTTGGTATATTCATAAACTGCTCTGATATTCGGGACATGGTTAAACTCAGGGCAGTCTCTATTTGTATGATATGAATCTAAATTGTGCAATAATTTGAATACTACCATCATCATCTTTTCTTAGGCTATAGAGCCATGATAAGAGAAGTGACATTATTATTATATGTTAAAGAGCCCCTGTCATCAAAATGTATGTTGACTTCTATTGATGCAACTTAATATGTATATAATAAAATCACTAACTGCTCAATGGAAATATGTTTCCTATATTTTAAAATAATTTCTCTATATTTTTTCTCAACACTGATAAGCCCCGCCTCCAGAATATCCTCCAACTCAAGATTCCCCCTGTGACATCATCGGAGGTAGAAATTAGCAGGATAATAGACATAATTTATGCACAAACTAAACATTGCAATGACTACCTGCAAGTGCTTTATAATAGCATCACATAGCTAGCACATTTCTGACATAAGGGAACGATTATTCCCACATGAAAGGTTGTTAGATGGTACAGTATTGTGTGAAGACATGTGATGCTCTTGTGGGCAGGTGGAGGTAGTCATTGCAATGTTTAATTTGTGCATAAATTCTGCTAATTATCCTGCTAATTTCTACCTTTGATGATGTCACAGGGGGAATCTTGAGTTGGAGGATATTCTGGAGGCGGGGCTTATCAGTGCTGAGGAAAAATAAAGAAAAATTATATTAAAATATAGGACACATATTTCCATTGAACAGTTAGTGATTTTGTTATGTACATATTATATTGCATCAACATAAGTCGACATGCATTTTGATGACAGGGGACCTTCAATAGAGTGAAGTCCACATATCTTTCAATATTTACACTTACAGATTTAACAAACTCTCAAGATATCAAGATAAATGTATCAAATGATAGAAGCCGTTTGTTTTCAATTGTAGTAGATATTGGATATTCACTTTCCAATTTACTGTTGCAAATTGCCAAGGATGTGTAATTATGTTCAACAAGCAAGTTACACTCTGCAGGTACACTTCAAATATGGCCTTAAGCCCTTGTATTCAAGAAGGGTAAAACTTCTCGCTATTGGCAAGAGGCAAAATTACCCAGATGTAGCCCGTTTGCTGAGCGAATCGATAGACTTCCAGAATTCACATATATTCCAGTATGGATCCCTATATGGCCTAACACATTTGAGAGGCATAGCAACAACAAAAGCCTATCTTTGTGTATGAACTGTCGAGTGCGGGTGACTTTACATAGCATTACACGTCATCCAAAAGATCGTCATTTGTATTTTACCAAAACGATTGTACAAGATGCTCTAAGGTACGTGACAGTAATTGTATTGTGGAATATTGTGCAAGATTTTCTTATACAGTAGTGTGAAATGAAACGTATACTTCATACAGATATTAACCCAATATAGCCCGGGCTATTTTGAAATCGCATAGCCCGGGGGGGCAAAAACAGCCCCCCCCCCTAAGATCTTGACCGTTGATCGCGCGATCGCGACGAAAATTGGCACGTACGTCCCTGATGACGTAATCTCGACAATTCAATAGTCAATTACACAAAAATTATTCAAATTTATTTTTAATTAATTAATTATGCTAATTAAATGCATAAAATCATAATTTGGCTGTAAATCTTTAAATATAGCCCCAAAACTGCTAGATTTCAGTCCAGACACTCTTCTTAGGATTATTATCAAATAAGGATTTAAAAAAATTGCAATATCAAAGTTTTTCTTATGTATTTTATTGCTTTTTTTTATTTCCTATGTATTTCTTTGTTTTTTCGATGGAAATCATTGGCAACACTATTTCAGTCATAAATAACATGGAATTTGTTGTTTTTCATCAGTAAAACTAAAAATAATGATACATTTATGAATTTTGGCTAGATACAGAATTTGCATTGGATTTGTACATGAAATCACGTTTTTGAGCAATTTTTGGTCTGACATGCACGTACAAAATGTTACGTAACTTCAGAACCGCGTACCCCAGCGACGCAAATTTGGTCTTAAAAGTTGCGTGAGATTTGAAGGGAAAAAGTCATGAAGCATCTTTTCGCGTTACAAATTTATTGCGAAAAATGTCGAGGGGGGGGGGCTGTTTTTGCCCCCCCCTCCCCCCCCCCCCGGGCTAGATAGGGTTAATTGGTGAAAGTACCACAGAGGCCAATACTATGAAGGGCATTGGGTGTTCGGCGCTGTCGAACGTGGGACCATAGGAGAGAGAGGGCGACACTGGAGCCCATAATCCAGCTATGGTGTTTGCCAGGAATTCATATCATCAGTGATGGTTGGGCAGCATATCACCACCTGGATGTGCTCAACAAAGTTGTGTACTTACATATGGTGATCCATGAACATAAGAGAATTTAGTGTATAGATATATGCATTTGTCTTCATGGCCAGATTTAAATATCTTTACAGTAACATGAATCTCTATCATGTTGTCTATGGCTTGATTAAGAATTAAAAAAAAAAAATTAAATGAATTTTATGCAACTTGTAATACAATGCGATTTTGTTTTGTGAACTGCATGAATACAGAGTTGATATCTTTCCTCATAATCTCAGTCTCTATAATTTTCTGTTGTGTACTGAAGAGATACATTTCTCAAATTTTGTTTGTAATCATAACACACCTCTATCCTTTCCTCTCAGCTCTCGTCCTTCTCCATTGTTCGCCACCTTTCCTTTGTCCCTCGTCTCCACTTTAACTTTGATCCTTTTCTGTACTGGTACCCCACTATGTTCATTACCTGTCATCTCGCACAGTATCTCAACTTGAATAACCTTTTCTATGCCACTCTTAATAAACAGGGACCAAAGTGGTGTCATCATATCCATTTTAGCGCAGGATTCTGGTTCTAAACAATAGCAATCAAGTGAGAATTTCACCGGTCAGATATTGTTTAGCGGGCCAGTGTCAGGCACTCCTATCATCTGTGCCAAAACGTGACAGGAACATGTGCAGTTCATAAGCCCCTAAGTCCCTCTTTAAGTACTATTCAATCCTATTAATCAGAATATCTACTGTTTGCAGAATGTTTAAGTCAAATGTAGATCATTCAAAGAGTCTTCTATATTTCTGTTCCCAGTCTCCCCCTCACTCCCATCCACAATGATCGTTGTTTCCTGATTTTGTATTTACACTGGCAAAATCCATCTGTTTCCCTTTATATCTCTCTTCTCCTTTATCTACCCTTCTCCCATTTCTCTCTCTCCCCCATTATTTCGACTTCTTGAGATAAACAGACTTTCAGACAATTTTTTAAATTCAATCTTTTATATCAAGGTATCTCTTCTTTGGTCAGTAGTCAACCAAGAATGAGTTCATCATCAACATATATATCACTTGATCCTTGCATGCATCATACAGATACTGCTACATGTTACACAATCATTTGAGTGCAACATACCACTTAAATATCATATCACCAGAAAATATCTTCTATCGTACAGTTAAGATGTTCAAACATAGATATCCTGTCACCATAATTACAGAGTTCGTACTTACAGGGGCATTTGATTAAACTGTTTTGATCTTAAAACAATGACTAGTACATTTCTGAAGTGGTTCTGTGAGAGTACATGCCATCAAACAACCATAAAAGCTGTAAGCTACTCCCATGTAAGTTTACTTTCACAGGAAATATAGGCCTATGATGTGGATAAGAGCAGAGCAAATAGTCAAGCTCATTGGACACCATTTAAGGAACATGTGCCAAATTAATACATTATGAGTTTACAACCATTTAAAAGAGTAATAAAAAAGCACCTTTACATTTGTTTTATGATTCTATGAAGGAGAACATGTTTCTACACGACTACTACATGAACCACACATAAGCAAAAGAAAAATCTGAAATATTTCTTGGAAGAAACACATGAGAAATAACCACATATCATCAATTTCAAATAGTTTCAAAAAGCCTTCAAGTTGTTGTAATTCTGCTTCTCTGATCTCTGTTCTAATTCATGTAAATGTTTTGTTTTTGTTTTTTGGTGTAAACTGACAGTATGTGAGCTAGAGTAGAAGTACATAACCTGCTGTCATCAAACATGTTAGTGTTACCATGAAAAGAAATTTCACTTATCAATGAATCCCAGCACTTTAACATGGACTCTTGTAGAAGATAAAATACAAAATGGAAAGGGCTTCATCATCACTGCCTTCCCGACCAAGTAAAATAAGGACCACGTTTGAGCAGTATATACATGTAGTTGGTGAAATGAAGGATCCCTTTTACCCAATTAGTTGTTGAGGTCCTAATTACCAATCATGGTACCATCCACTGAAATCCATTGACCAATGATGCATTTTTACATACATTTACAATCAAGATATCTCTGATTATCATTTCAGTATCAGGGTCTGATAAAGGTTGTCATACTACATGTTAACAATCTGCATGCATGCAGATCTGGTGCCATACTCTTGTTATGGTGAAATATTGGCACATTTTACAAGCTGGGTATCAAATCTCAAATGTGACCATGATAAAGCTTCATGGTAACATTGTAATCATTTCCATTTTATAATCCTACTTTATGTATACAGAACATTACATCATTCAAAATTAGAATAACATGCATGCACTCTTTTAGAAATTGCTGGACTACTTTTGGGGTCATTCTCTTTATGCAGCCTGCTGCAATAATGTATGTTTCACTCATCAATACATCTCATGTTTTACTGTATCCTTCAGAAAACTACTAGCACAAAATACTGAAGATAATAAACAAGATAAATGAAACAAAAGTAAAGTATATTCTGTGAACATACATTTTTTTGAACTACAAAATGGTAAAACACTTTTAAATTACATTATCAACATGAATACATTAATGTATACTAGTGCCACTTGGAAGAAACGATAAACAATTGCAAGTTTGACAGTCAATAACAAATAGATCCAACAATTTTCTTAAATGAATGCTACTAGATGAACACAAACAGAGTGGATACTTTGTATCGAAAAAAATATATAAATTTCATCATAAATACAGGATGTGCCTCATGAAATACTGAAAGATTATAAACATTATAAAGGAGTTGGACAATGTGACGTGCGAAGTTGAAGATAAAAAGTTTTTTTCATGTCTATTGTAAATCAGCTCTCTGCTCTGTTTGTTTTATACTATGCCATATTGCACTTCTAGAAGAAAAAAAGAACGAAGAGGGAAATAATCTCATTTACTACTGCAAGGACACAAGAAATCAGAAATAAATGGTATACAAAGAAAGAAGGCACACAAACAGTGAGTTAGAGAATATATCCACATTATGGGGGTTTAGATACACTACACTGGAGAACAAGTCACACACAAGTTAACTTTCCACTCTTTCTACCCGCTTACTTTCATATTTGAAATTGTGCGACTATGTGACATGAGCATGTACTATATTCGTGGTTTATTTCGTTGCGTTTTAACAAAGTAAATACAAGTTTTTGCAAATGACTCTCACACTGAGAAAATAAAAACATGCATTAATATGGCCGATTGTTTATTGTTCTATCCTGGGCTGCGCGCACACACTCCATCCCTGTTAGCTTCAATGCACAACAGATCGGTGGCCTATACAATGCATTGTCATTTTAAGCAACGCATTCATCTCTAGCTAGCTAGGTATAGCCTAGGCACAGTGCGTCTCTCTTGCTTTGTATCATTTTGTAGGCATGTGTGTTGAGAAATGGTTGGTGTTGTCGCAATTCGTGAAAATATCTGTGCGCATAAATATACCACGTTTAGAGTAATTACATGTACTTCACACAGCATTATCCCTCAGGACTGAGACAATTAACCACTTCTATGCCACACCATATAATGCTGTTAATGAGCAATGAGTAATACTGATGTCAAAAGAAACATTGGCATATAATGATTTAATTCACATGCCTAAGGTGGTGTTTGCAATGTGGTGTAGTTAACTAGTTTTCTACTGAAGAGTAGTGTGTCACACCAGCTATGGGTAGCTGAGTCTTTTACAAGAAAGTAAGAGCAATGAACAATGAAGGTATATCACACGCTCGTTCAATCAGACAGCTATCCAGGTACCACTTTCAGGTTAACTCTTCCTGCCCCACTGAAGCATTCTTACCATAGTAAGTTCATCATTTAGCCTAATTCAATCCACTGCTAGATGAAGGCATCTCCACTAAAAAAATGTTCATGCTTTTCGCTCCCTTACCAGTTGTTTCCATGTGTTCAGAGATTTATCTTGCCATCTCTTTTATTATCTGTTTCCCTCTTTGCTTCTTTAGCGATGACGATATCCAATCTTTTCCTAGTAAGTACTACATTTTAATCTCATGGAGCAACACTTACTCTGGGACAGAAAGAGTTCAAATAGACGAAAGCAGCACAGTAGAGTTCTTTTCATTGTTTTGGATTGTAACACGCATTCGACCTTGTTTAAAAGTGTCATATCACAAGGCAACAGAGTACAAGAGTACACAAGAGCTCAGAAGCACAAAAATCATTAACATCATTTGGGAATAAAAATGATGTCAGATTCATACCAAATACTGCTTGTAAATCCGTCATCATTCAATCTCTTCTTGGAAGCAAAGACAGTGTTACATTATATATAAATGATCATAGACATAATAAAATGTATCAAATAACTTCTTTGCATTATCATTTTGTTGTGCAACATCAATCATCAAAACTGTCTCGCTCTCTTAAAAACTAAGTCTCCACAATTTCTTATGAGAAGATGAAGTATGCAGAATACATGACATAATTTACACTGTTGCAATTTCAAAACGTAAGAGCTGCATGAATCGATTGTATACAATGATAATCACTTTTCAATAATTCAAAATAAATAGCTCATAAATACTTGGTGGTAGAATGAATGGACTTCGGCCAGTTTCAAACAAACTGAACTAATATCTAACACCAGTACTAGTTATAGGGAGAGCTGTTTGACGTGGATGTGATTCACATATTCAAGCTCCATTATGTAAAATCAGTTAAGATGCCAATTAAGGCAGGAATATAAGACATTCAGTGTCCAAACACTTTCAATTGTAGATAAGTTGTACAGCAAGCGATCTGGATATCCATTATATGTAGGATGGAATTTCAGTGTCTCCCCGATTTCTACTACTAGTACTGCTACTACTACTACCACTACCATTACTACTACAACTACTACTACCACTACTACTCTTCTACTTTTACTACCACAACTACTACTTCTACTACTACTACTGCTACTACTACTAGCACTGCTACTACTACTACCACTACCATTACCACTACCACTACCACTACCACTACTACTACTACTACTACCACTTCTACTACTTCTACTACTACTACTACTACTACTACTACTACTACTACTACTACTTCTAGTACTACTACTTTTACTACATTGTACTTCTGCCAACCATGGGTAGCCTATAAATGAGGACTTTCTGAGGACTATCCTTAAAACTAGTACTGGAACTATTATTAGTACAGCATTGCCTGAAACTGGCCCTTGTGCTTGTGGCTATGGCTAGACAATCCTGTTCCCACACATAGAGTAC
>OZ022584.1:21661921-21731921 GCA_963669155.1 Arbacia lixula
CAGACTGCTACTTAGCATTTCCCAGTCCTTGATGTTTATGTGTGCACCTCCCTCAAGGGGGGATAGGAGAGGGAGAAAGAAAGAAAGAGAGAGAGAGAGAGATGGAGAGGGAGAGGGAGAGGGAGAGGGAGAGGGAGAGGGAGAGGGAGAGGGAGAGGGAGAGGGAGAGGGGAGAGGGAGAGGGAGAAGAGTGAGAGGAAGGAGAGGGAGAGGGAGAGGAGGGAAGAGGGGAGGGAGAGGGAGAGGGAGAGGGAGAGGGAGAGGGAGAGGAGAGGGAGAGGGAGAGGGAGAGGGAGAGGGAGAGGGAGAGGGAGAGGGAAAGGGAGAGGAGAGATGTGGAGGGAGAGGTAGAGGGAGAGGAAGGGGTAGAGATAGAGATAGATAAAGATGCGACTGGGTCATTCTGGAGGCTGTCGCAATCTGAATCCCTGTGTCTTTACTTACCACACAGCCCAGAGGTAGTGGGATGAACCCCATCCTCCTAGCAACCAGATCTGAGTGATCTGAGAAGGCCTGGCAAAGTCAACAGCAACAAAGCAACAAGTCCAATTAGCAATGGCTGAACTCCCTTTGTGCTCTTCCACAAATTATACACACAAATTCTATGGGACATGCAAAGAGTTAAGTCAACAAATATATCTGACTGACAGGATGAAAGTAGTGTTCATAGTGAAGCCGCAATGTCAGAATTTGTATCCAAACACTTCCATTTCGCTTTTCTTAACAAGGAGAGTACTGGTAGCTGCTTCTTTATTCTACCTTCTTTACTCCTGAAGAAGATTTAGTAAAGCTCTTTTCACAGCAAAATGATTTGAAAGAATACTCTAATCTTTACTACAAGAGCCATTGTTCTTTTTGTATCTCAATCTCTAAGCAACTCTAATCAGAGCTATTCTATATAAAAAAAAAAAAATAACCTCCTAACAGTCCCTATCAGAATTGCACATACACTGTACATGAAGTGTACCCCCCCCCCCAAAGAATATTTGTATAAATGTCCTCAAACTTTATGTTTATGGGCTTAACCTGAGTGAGTGTGGTAAACCGATACGTACAGGACAATAATCCTATTCCTTTTTTCAGTGTATTGAACACTTTACAGCGGAACAAACTGAAATGAAATAAATCAAAGCACAATAAAATTACAAATCTAGGTATACTTACATTTTTCTTCCTACTTATAACCATGTCATAGGCTAAACTGGCTCTAAATTCTGTATATGTCTGTGGATCAAAGAGAGAAGAAATACATCAAGTTTCTAGTAACACTTACAATAATAGCTGTAAAGCTATACTACTCTACCGAAAATCAGACTTACTTTAAATTACCTTGAAATCAAAAGATGTAAGTACATGTTATGATGGCAGAATAGTTCTGCAAGAATAACAGGTCACATGATATTCATCACTTTTATCCCTTAATTTTCGACCGTTGATCAGGGTGAGATTTTCATGCTTCGTGAACCCTTGTCCAATTGGAATGTCCAAATTCGCCATTGAACTGGAGGAACCAAAGGAGTGTGGTTGAATTGTACCCTGTAAGGTTTTTGAAGTTTATTCATAGCCTGTTGTCTATTGCTGTACAGCACATTATGGAGGAGTTGTGTTGCTCAGTATCTGAGTGGAAAAAAGACAGCCCACAAATACACACGCTCAGTAAAGAACAGGGAGGCATTTCATGAAAGTTGTCAGCACTGACAAGTTGTCTTTCTCCAACAGTTACCACAGTAACAGTCAGAGGCTACTTAGTGCCTCTCAGCCAGTCAAAACTGAGGATTTCACTGAAATTGTTGGCACTGACTATTTAGTTAATGCTGACAACTTTCATGAAATGCCCCCCAGGTTAAAACAACAAAGTAATCTTCACTTACGGAAGCAGAGAGTGCGTTGAACTTGCTAATGAAGGCATGCTTCACCCAATCAATCAGAACCTCTGCACTCATGACCATTACCACATCAGGCAGCATCTTACAAAAATGATCTGTCCAGGAAGGAGAAATCACCAGCAATATCATCAACTGTTGCACTTGTGAGGCAAGCATTAGCATAAAATTGTGATTTTTTAATTTGTCATGGGGTGGAGGGGGGGGGGGGATTTGGTTATTTTCCTTTCTAATCTTAAGACATGAACAATGGCTTCATGCGTTGTACTACTATGCTCAGTTTGTCAAAACCAACAAGAAGAATAAACATATTGGTACATGAAACTTTATTATAACTGCCACAATGAAATATATCCTATCCCCAACTAGAAAAAAAAAGAAAAAAAAAACGAGCTTGAGTCATACAAGGGAGTCCCAACAATTTGAGACCACATAGTGTCGTCATCAATGAATATCTTCTAGCCTAAAGTGTCCAAGATATGGTATATGTTCAAATTTAACAGAGAGTAACTTAAAAAGACCGCTTCAAATACTCCCTATTCGCCAAAACAAGTGCTCAACGGAACTGCCTGTTCAGTGTTAGAATCGCTTCCACTACAGCAACATTTCTAACCAAAGTAATTTGATATGGTTATCATTGAAAGGGCTAATGAAAAACGCTAGACTAATGCTCAGGTGATTGTCTATGCCTGTTATATCTGATGGAGCCTGGAGAAATTCATACGGAAGAACACTGAAATTAGAATTAGAGCCTGACTGATGTGCAATCTGGTCATCTTAAAAACGGTATGCACGCCAGAAGGGTAACTTTAAACTTCCCTTTACTCACCAAAACTCCATGAAAACTCTGCCATGTTACGTAGCACCACAAAGAATAGAAGCACCATATAGTGGTATCTCTCTCGAACATCTGAAGGGAAAAATTCCAGATATTGATATAATTATACTAGTTGTTAACAAACATTTGACACTTCTGAGAAATGATGAAAAAAAAAGTTGCGACTCAAATTAAGCTGAAATTAATCATCATGAAGTACAAGGATGTCCAAAGTTTTGGAAACAGGTTTCATAAAATACTATTGATTAATATTCTTGTAAGAATCCGAATTTGACTTTATTTTTTGGACAAATTAGAAATAAAATTTCTGTGTGTATGAGTTGATTAACTCAGAACACTGGAATGGCGCAGAAATATTAAACAATACTTTCTTAAGCAAGCGTGGTACAGGGAAGGGATCATACGTACCTGAACAGGATATCTGGTACAGGTTGAACTTGTCAAATTTCTTGAAGACACTTCCTTTGAGCTCAACAAACTGAAAGAAATGAACAATCACTACATGAAAACAAACATGTGGGAGCACACATGTTATTTAGAGATAAGGTGTGCTGTGTTAACACTCGCTCAATGATATTGTAACATCTCACAAATAATCAGCTTTTAAAAATTATATTTTGTAAAAACTTGATCACCTCTTACAATAATAATAAAAAATAAACAAACATGAGATAGATCAAACTGACTGATGTTCTTGGTGAGTAGTGTGCATTGTGAGTGTGATAACATTTTGATATGGCGATGGAATGATGTAAAGACCTTATACAACAGCACATACCTGTGAATGGATGAAACATGAGAATTAGACCCCATAAGGCAACATGTAATGAAAAACAAAACATCTAGATGTTAGAAAAACACTTTTAAAAAATGAGTTTTGAAAAGTTACAGCTTGAATCAAGCTGAATCATGAATTGAAATGTCATTTTTTTTGTAAAAGCCAGTTTTGTAATAGTTCAGCAATCATTATTCTTGTAATAATCCTTGGAACATTCCATGATATTTTCATTTATGGACAATTAAAAAATGTGTGTATTACATAATCAAATCAAGATTCAAGATTCAAGATAAAATTTATATCCAATATAAAAATTGCACTGCATTGTACACTATGGGCAAATAAAGGTAACATATGAGAAAATCAATACATTTGACGTTTAGTTTTATAAAGTGTAATACATTATGTATACGATCAGCATTTCAGAGTTCAATAGATTGGAAAATGGACTGAAATTAAAAGCTAAATGGCTTGACAAAATTATTCAGCCCGATATGGTATACGGCATTAAATGGTTGATTTGTTGGCTGGAAATGCCAACCACTTTTCAGACAATAGGCTTGATATATAACAGGTGGATTTCTACCACAGATGTTCAAACGATGCAGGCACAAAACAATGCACAAGCTTCATTGAAGGCACAATACATGTTTATTATGAAATCTTCCACACCACATGCAATGGTCTTAAACTAAAAAGGACTCAAAATGCAACATGGGATTGAAAAAAAGCTGGTCTGAACTTGCAACAAAAATACTAGCACACTTAACTCTTTATGCACCAATGATGCTTTTTTGCATAAGTCATCCACAAATCCCACAGAGCGGCATTTTGTCTGGCACGCAAAGGGTTAAATCAGGTTTTATGGGAGGAAATAAGAGAAACCCTCTGAAGAGTGGGACATATTAGCAATGATTGTAGGAAGATAAATTTATTTGCTTGGAAGGATTCTTGCTGAAGTATTGCTATATTCCCTCATATCTAAATATCCTTGTCAGGTACATGGAAAATTGCTATCTGACTATCAATCTTTTCCATGACATAAAAATTGATTGAATTTTTTGTTAATGATTTCATCTTGACCTGTGACCTCTAACCTTCCCTACCCCAAAATTAAGCCAGTCAGTTGGGCTTGTGTACTTGTTATAATTGTAGCTAGAGCTAGTTTGGTGAAATTTTCTGAAATTTTTCTAAAGTTTAAGCTTTTAACAGTTTATTTTAGAATTTGACCTTGGCCTTTGACATAAAAGGGGACACTGTCTCGTTGAGTGACAAGCTACTGATCAAAGGGTCCATCTCTGCCCCTTACTCACATTATTGGACATCATGATGGTGAGGAGGGCCGTACTGAAGGAATTGAAGGCAACACTGAGGGTCGTCGCTTGGAAAATGGCTAGGATGGCGTGGAGCGCTGAGATTCAGTTGAAGGGAGGGGGGAGTCAATGGAGAATGGGGTAGGGTGTCCAGTCAAGGAGATATATATGACAAAATTGACCTAACCCTTAACCCTATACTGACCTGGGGGGGGGGGGGGGATATTATGACACACCTTTTCATCACTTTTTGTTTTGAAGTGTCTCGCAACTTTTGAGACTGAGTTTGAAAAAATCGGACACTCCATTCAGGTATACGCACAATTATAATATTGCATGTCAGACCAAAAATCTGACCGAAAAGTGAAATTTTGCATAGGTTTGTGTACAAAATAATGCTTTTCCTGTACTGCTCAATATCACTGTCAAATGTGCCTTCCATTCTCTCTGCTGGATCACATCATTCTTGAAATTTATCAATCTGAAGCCAAATAAAATAATATACATTATAGAGAAACAAATTGTTAAAAAACAATAGAATATATAAGAAATTAAACAAAAGAATGGAATACATCAGAATTGATTGGTAAATTCATTTTTTTGTACATAATATTGTTGATTATGCTACTCAACATGTCAAACAAAGGTTTGACCTTCATGCCATCTTTTTAATGAAATTTTATTCCTGGTATATTCTCTCCAGAATAGCTCATATTGTGTGTAGCTCAGCCTTGCCAAAAGCCAGAAAATTGTTCTCCTGTTACACAGCAAGGATTTTTTTTTTAATTTCATCTCGGTGATTACATTTAGTATCTGAAATGGTGGTTCATACGCTATTTACTTACAATATGAACCTATAGATAGCCTATGTATGTTAGCATGACACTAATTAATTAAATAATTCTGGCTAGAAACTACCCAACCTGTTACCTGACCATCCAATATGCCATGCACAACAGCACACATACTAATTAAACTGCATAAAATAGGGCTTAGTGATCAGAACAGGCACAATGGAATGGATATGGATCGTAAGTAATTCTATTCTGGGATTGTATGTTCCAGTGGATAACCTGGATTGGCAGTGTGTAACGCTTCCTGATTAATTGTAGTTTATGGGTGGGTGCACATACGCTCTCTCTCTCACTGCAATATAATTACTTATCAAGTTACATCAGACCGAACATTAAAGGGTGGAGTCTCCTCTTTGCAGACAGAAACAAATTCAGCACCTAAATCAACATTGAAAGTGTTTCCCTTTTGCAAACAAACATAAAATTCTGTTAAAATAAAATCATTAACCATTAACCATTAAGTTTATGTACTACACATACGTCCAGTTTGAGAAATACAAAACTTACAGGTAGGGTGTTGTAGTAGAAAACCCAAAATTTGGCTTACTGTAAATGATTTTTATTCCATTCTATGCATTTCTTATTTACTGCATCAACATGTCACATGAAAGAATCACCTTAAAGTGCTTTATAATTGGTACATGTATAATCATGCTTTAAAGAATGATTATGGCCTGTAGCCATGGAAAAACAGTCAATATTTGGAAATCTACCAATAGATGGTGCTACATGTATGTCGGGGCACAGCTTCTATGTTCTATTCAATTTAAAACATTCCGACATTTTTCAAAATAGAATGGTTTCATTAGAAGTTAAAGACAGCCAGTCCCTTTTTCAGATCACCACAAAACCATCGAAACATTGGCAAAACATATAGAGAACTGTTAGCAAGCTCTATATTCACAATTTGAAACTGATACGTAGTGTACAATTCAAATAATGCACGTAAACAACGTCTGATTAATAGTCTTTACCTCAGGCTCTTAGCAGTTTGTGTTGAAATATCTGCTTTATTGATTAATCTGTTTATTAAATTGTAAAACGCATTCTGAAAGAAATTGTTCTATGGAAGGAATCATCTCCAAAGTTTGGAAGTTACTCATAAAATTAGGATTTCACACACGCATAATAACCACATAGATACTGTAACGACTTTGACAAAGACTAATACTTTTTTCGTGGTACGAAAAAAGTCGGTTTGAAATTTAACGGCTGAAATTTTTTACATATACAGAAAGCTTCAACATGCTATATTCTTAGAAACGGTCTTGAATCACACTTTCTTCAATTTACGATCGTGATAGACGATTTCAAATTTTAAGCTTGCAAAAGGGACGGACAATCTTTAAGTGGCAAGGTTTTATATTATATTTACTCAAAGCAAAATGATGCAATATGTTTTAATACTATTGTCATGTTTTTTTAACTGTATTATAATATATGTATGAATCGTACACGAACCATTCATTGTTAACATGATCAATTCAGTTGTTAGACTGCCATTCATGTAGAACTCCTAATAAACCATTATCAAATGGAATTGAAAACATGCTTTTTCATAGTTTGTCTCTCAGGCTAAGCTTTGTTACCAAATATCAAGTGAAGTTTAAGTTATCCACATAATCTTCCATTTGTTAACATAATCAACATTGAAAGGAAGTGTTTCCCTTTAAATTCTGTTTTCAAAAATGCATTAACCACATATACTACGCATAGGCCCAGTTTGTGAAATACAAAACTTACAGGTAAGGTGTTGTAGTAGAAAACCCAAAATTTGGCTTGAATGATTCCATGTCATGAAATGTCCATTATAACATCACTAATCGGATTGAATTGTTTAGATTATGATGTTCTGTATCATCTTTTTAGTCTACGTGTCTGCAGGTATTTAGACTTTGGATATCTCGAAAACACTCGGGCAAAGACCCATTATGAAATGAACATGCATGAAATCAATGAAAAAGGCAGCCATCTCTTTATTCCTTGTTATACATGACGACTATACACATGTATACTGTGATTGTTTCATTTTTTGTCTGATAGTCTTCCCATTGAAAATGTTGCAATTCTGAAAATGAAACACATGCCTTTTCTTGATATATACAGGCACATGCCAAGACAACACAAAACACCTATCAGGGAGAAGGGGTAAGAAAAGTGGGGGTCATGATAGAAGCAAATTTACATTTATTTTTCCCCATGATAGTACAGAAGGAAGGTTAAAACCAAAAGACCACAAGCAAGACACATGCACTGTTCTTCAAAAAGTCACTCTCATCAAGAATTGATCAACTCATACAGACAAATAATAATAGCCAGATTTTAACAAATGGATACATTCTGCTGGGGAAGAATATAAATTCTTCATGTGATACAGTGGACATGTGGACATTTTAGCACCAGGTAGAAACATGAATCCCACACAGCAGCATTTTCTTTATGCATAGGAGGAGTAAACATACAAAACAAACTCAACAATGCAGCAAAAGAAAAACACCAAAAGCATGGGAACAAGCAGGGGATGATTGCAGCAAGGTCACAGATGAAAGATGTTCTCCCAATGAACCCTATGAAGTAGCAAAAACCAAAAGACCACCAGCAAGACACATGCAACCCCTTGAAAAGTCACTTACGTTGTTAGACAAGAGTATGGTCAACAGGGCCCGGTTGTGCGAGTTGAACGCCACAATAATGCAGGTGCCTTGGAACAAGACTAGGATGGTGTGAAAAACTGGTAGTTGATGTCATATAAGGAGAGTAGAAGTGGAGAGGTACAGGCAGCCAACGTGAAAGGGGATGCCCCGAGAGTTTGTACTTATTATCACAAAGTGCATTATGTCAGTGTGCAAGTCTGATTAATTCATACATGATCACAAGTAGTCTCGCAAATAGGTTTTAACATTATATCAGAGTGTAAAATAATGCTTCGACACTGAAACTCTCTTAACATGTAAAAAAAGAGAAAGGCAACCCTGTATAGAAACATCATACCACAAAAGTAACCAAGTGGGTTGTTGTGCAAGAATCTGGTTCTGAACAACACCACTCACGTATTCTACATTGTGTACTGTGACTCATTCAATCCCAAAGTCATTACTTTGTGTTGTAATTCATTTGGGACTCTCAATGAATAGAACTGAGAGGATTAAAGGGTAGGATCAAGCATTCTGAACAGGGATAAAAATACACAGAGGCTCAGGGTGATTTCACCCCCACAACGCTTAAAAGAGCGCCCAAAATTCCCATAGACACAATGTAAAATTGTTGCCAAGTTAGTCAATTTGTTACAAAAGTGGGCCCCAAAAATTTTGAATTAATATTTTCCTTGATTCTGAATGAATCAAAGCTATTGATCACCACAACTTGCTATGCCCTCATAGCGTAGAGCAAGTTGACAAATTTACAGTCTTGAGGATATCACACATCTGTTCTCGATGTAGTTGTAAGTCTTGGTACAATGGTCCTGATTAAACAACATTATTTTACAGTCTTGAGGATTGAAAATAATCATTCACAAATGAAAGGACATTTTCTTCAAATTTCAAACAATAAATTTTTTGCTAGTGATAATAATCGTTTGTCTCGCAATGTATGGTCAACGGAATCTAAGAAGATCACAACGTTTTGTGCGTCGCTGCGGTGTGATACTAAATTGTAGTAAGAAGGGGTTTAAATACCGAGTGCAGCGCAATAACCGAAATCCGCTAATAAATGGTCCAATAGTATTGGCTGGCGCATTCGAATACTTGACCAAACAATAGGCCACTGATGCGACTCGCATCGTCGGGCGGTAACAAGTTACCACCAAAGGACAAATCCCACTGGCTGGTAATTACGGGTGATTGACCAGTCAAAGGGGTCGCTAGTAGGTTCACATTGTTGGACTGTAACAACGGCCAGTTGGTGGTCGGGGAGTGTCATGGCGGCGTATCGTACGAATCCAAAATTCAGGGATATCGATCCCATTCTGTCAATTGAAATTATTGGCCTTCTGGTGGCCCCTTTGACTGGTCGATCACCTGTAATTGCCAGCTAGTGGGATTTGTCCTTTGGTGGTAACTTGTAAACCGCCCGACGATGCGAGCCGCATGAGCGGCCTATTGTTTGGTCAAGTATTCGGATGTGCCGACCAATAGTATTGGACCGTTTATGAGCGGGTTTCGGTTAGTGTGCTGCACTGACCACAGGGAATTTAAACCCCTTCTTACTACAATTTTGTATCACACCTGTAGAAGGATTGCAGTGGCACACGAAATGTTGTGATCTTTTTAGATTGCCGTTGACCCTACATTGCAAGATAAATGATTATCACTAGCAATTTATCTGCAAATAGTACCATATTTAGCATTAATCAATTTTTCAGTGTTCCAGTGTAAATCTGAAGTTGAATGAGGAGAGATCACTAGAACAAAATGGGCATAAAATGTATCAATATTGATCTAATAATGGGGCAACCTCAACAACCAATGAAAAAGGAAAAAAAAAACCTTCACAGGACAATGAGTAGTGAATGTGCATGTGTTTCAGATATATGCTATGCAGTGCAAGGTGGTGCTTGTTAAAATATAACATATTTTTTATCAAAAAGAACATAGTACAGTACCAACTGTCACAACAAATTGCATCTGTATTAGAGCTCCAGCCTCATGGACATACACACAACAACTCAAAGGAATTGACATTGGGAAAGGGAAGAAAGGGAAGGAGCTGCAGTTTTAAACCGCTGTATATTTTGTCCAGTTTAGCATGAAACACGATGCTTTATCCTGAAAAGCATCATGTTTCATGCTGATCTGGACAAAATATACCGCAGTTTAAAACTGCGGGTCCCTCCCTTTCTTCCCTTTCCCTTCCCCTATGCCAATTCCTTTGAGCTGTAGTGTATGTCTTCACATTTAAAAAAAAGAATAACATTGTGCTTTACACAAAATATGAGAACAACAATCCCTACAAATATTTATACATTATAACACATCCATTTCACTTCTTGTATGACAAGCTCCCACAAATATAAAGGGTAGTCCCACGCCATTTAATTTGTTGGATCATTTGATGAGTGCTTTTTATAGAATACAAAAAGGGGTAACATAACTATTTAATGAGCACTAAAGCTCACAGAATGATCTCATTAACATAAGTGCATTGTGCAGTTCTTTTATTCATGAGTGAAAGCATTCATCGACAAAGGACCTGCAGCCACTTGTTAGTTAATTGACATTAATAAAGTAATTACTACTTGCTTGTGTTATACCTCACTGGGCAATATATCCAGTACGAGGGATACAATGCAACTCACATTGTTGTTGAAAAGCAGATAAGTAATAGCATTCTGCTGAGTGTTGAAAGCCACAATGAGAGAGGTTGCTTGCAAGAAGACAAGAACAGAGTGTGTGACTTTAAGTAGAGCATGGTGAAAAGGAACGTCAAGGGCCACTTAGGACTCACAATAGGGAAGAGTTTTCATCAATTTTCAGTCTTTGTGCTACCGGTAATTACAAATATCTAATTTTGAAGTGATGCTAAATTACAGCGTGTAAACAAGACCATTATCCAAATAGGTTTCTAGAGCATGTATTTTATATATAAGTCAATAAACGCAAACCAGTATGTGGGATACATCAGAAAGGATACACATTCTGTGGAAATAGTAAATTAGATTTTAATCTCCGTTAATCCACTCAGGATTATCCATCCATGACGAGCTAAAAATGGCTAGTGCTTTGAGATATTCTCTGTAGTGTCATTGCTCTAGATGACCTTCATTTTGGGGAGTTTTACTAACATTTCATCACTGGACTTTTCCCATACATCAACAAAGTTGGCGTATAAGGTCCCAAATTAAAAAAATCACTTCAAAAGGTCCAATAATGAATGTGTGGTTTGCCGTTTGCGTATGGTGTTCCATTCCTGCTAGTAGCTGTGGCTTAGACCATGTTTAGACCTCAGATTAACCAAATCAATTTTGATAAACCATTGTCTAAATCACATCAACTAGCGTGAATTAAGCACCTTGCGTGGAACACGAAGAGTTAACAAGAGCTGTGAGAGTTAACAGATTGATAAGAGAAATGTTTGCAACATCACACATCACAAGAAAGAGCTGTTTGTGTGAAGAGTTTATCCGTAACAGATATTGTTCTCCAGAGCAGAAAACTTGGCTTTTACAGTTCGACCTCTATTATCCGGCCACGTCGGGACTGGCGGCCGTATGGAAAATCGATATGGCCGGATAAGAGAGATATGTTAAAATGAGCACTTTTTAGTACGTAATTGTAGGGTATACATGTGTTACATAATACCAATTAACCAGCATTATAATTATCTTCCTCAAAATACACGGAACAGCAACAGAAACTACTCCAAAATCTCAACAAAATACGATCTTACTTATACAATCATGACAATCAGACTGCACTTGATTCCATCACAGTCGATCGTACCTCTCTGGGGTACGATCGTATAAAAAATGTTCACATGCCTTCATCGTTTTTATTTTAACGCGACCGTATGTTGCTGCCCTATACGTTCGAAGATGTAACAGAATGATATTCAACATGGCGGATAGGTGAGAGTCGTTAACTGATCAAAACAATGCCACCCCCCCAAAAAAAAAAAAAACACACCCAAATTATTGATAAAATTTCATTCGACCTTAAATAATGCTGATGATGTCAAAGGTGAGGATGTATTCATATTAAATGTGTTTGTCAAAAAAAATTTTGTGTCCCGATGGATCCGATAAAGGATTCCAATGCGTTGTTGGTACAGTGGCAGATATAAATTTTGACCATCGCGAGTATTACCGTGTTATGACATCGCTACTCGATGCGTGTTGACTCAACAGATGTCCATATCTATGATAAGGCTGCTGAGAAAGGTGTCATAAATCCGGTGGTAACTGATCTCTATAATCTCGATTGACAGAATGTCCCACAGTGTATTCGCATGATCGTGGTAGCATGTGTGTTTGTCTGAAGTGACTTTGGCACTGAAAACTCATAAAAACATTAAAACAAATATATAAAAAACATTACTGAGTCGGCGTCCAGTTAACAGAGACAGCCGGAAAATCGATGGCAGTATAATCGAGGTCGAACTGTATCTGGATTGTAAGTCTTCATACTCTCTTCATCAAATTGCAGTCTTATACATTTGATCCTACCCCCATACTACCCTCTTCATGTATGCTTGTACACCAACATAAAGCAATTCATACACAGTGTTAGTAAGTGCACTATAGTAGGTCCATAGCTCTACAAAATACCACCTACACACAAAAGACCTTTATTTTGGCCCTGATATTGAAGACCTATATAACAGACACATCTACATACATGTATATCAATAAAAGGAAGAAAGAATGAAGGATGAAACAAAGAACATTGCAGATGAGGAATTCAATAGCAAAATCAAGAAAAATCTGTTTTTCTCCAAATGTAGCATTTATCACTGTTATGCTATTTTGTTTGAAATACTACGAAAAGTTACTGCTATGACAAAACAAGTGTGTGTATATGTGTATATGTGCATACATGTATTTTAGGGGGCTGTGAGTCAGCCACCTTCTCTGCAGAGATAAACTGAAATTCGATGGCCTCTTTGAAAAGGATACTGACATAGAGGATTGCCAGGAGAAGATGGGGAACAATTCCTAGGTGATCTCTTTTCTTATCCCGCTGCTCGGTCGCCGTCCAAAACAAGGCATCCAGAATGTCTTGACCGACGGAGGAGAACAGCTTGTCTGCAACCTGCATAGAGAAATCAGATTCACAAGTCATTTTTCAAGAATTTGTCTTCTTACACCACTGCTGCCCAGTGCTGGGCACAGAATCTTGTTCTGGCGCTGACAAGTATACATACATGAATATAGCATGTAATTCTACCATTCATTTTAAATCAATTTGCCGTCTTCTTGTCCAGTGCTGGACACAGTATCTTGCTCCTGAGGCTTAGAAGTATAGATCTAGTATATTTTTCCATTTAATTTTCCAGGATTCCACTCCCCCCCCCCTCCCCACCCAGTCAGTGTGGGACACATGATCTTTCTCTGAGGCTGACAAGTATGTCTTGTATTTCTATTACCATTTTAACCCCCCCCCCCCAAAAAAAAAAAAAAAAAAAAAAAAAAAAAAAAAAAAAAACAAGAAAAAAAAAAAGAAAAGGAAAAAAAAATAAGAGGAAGTTTCTGTTTTTTAGAGTTGTTACACCATTCCTGCCCAGTGCTGGACACTGTCTTATAAAAAATTACAACTTATTGGAACTAGACTTATGATTTATATCTATCCTAACTCTATACATTAGAGATAGGGGATTGAATTGGATTCAGATCAATTGTAAATCTTATATAATGGGGCCCTGATCTTATTCTGGGTTGACAAGTCTATATGTCTGGTATTCCTGTCATTCAATTTTCAAGAATTCTTCTTCTTCTGAAGTCACTCACTACACCGAGTGCTAGACACTTGATCTTTCTTTGGGATCAAGCTCTCCAAAAGAATATGTGCCCTCACACTAACCTCCAGGAATAGCTGTCGCTATAGCAGGCTTACCTCGAGCATGTTGTAGATGATATAGAGCTTGATGACTGCTTGTCCCCTCACGATATGATAGAGCATGGAAATGTCTAGCTTGTCTAGGAGGTAGGTACAGACTACGAGGATCACCACCTTGAGTAGGTCACAGATCTCGGCTGCTTTTAATCTTGATCTCCTGTCAAAACGAATGAAAACAAAATACAGATCACTGTCTTTAACTATACCAATTATGATGAGCAAACTTACACTAGTTACATACTTTTCTGGGGGACAATTTTTTATTTGCAGGAAGCTAATATTCAAGCCTGACGACATGATATGCACTCTTTGAACTATATTGTACATTATCCTGAATGAGAGGATATGCTGTATTATTTTTTCACAGGAGCTTTTGGAGAGTTTGCAGTCTGAGCTAAATTGACCCTGGCCCATCATGTTATTTGTTCTCTGGTAATTTACATTCTTATTTCAATAAAAAAATCTTTATTCAGTTTTAATGGCTTTTAAAAACATGTTCTTAATTTGAAAGGCAAATTAAGAATGATTTTTGCCATTTAAAGGCCCTGGCCAAGAATGATGAACAGGTCAATCACATTTTCAAGAGGGACGCTTAAAAGTGAATAAAAATAAAGTCCTAACTGAAATGCATAATAGACTTGCTTTGAAACTATCTAAATCATGAATATATCACTAAAATTCAAACCATAATATTGTTTCCTCGAAGCTGAACATAACAATTGTGAGGCAACTCACCCTCTGGCTGAGCAGGGAAACGTGAGGAGGCGGAATCCTGCGAGAAGCGCCCTCAATGGCAGGAATGTAAAGATGAACAAGAAGGCATCCATGCATAGGAAAAACCCATATGTCATCATCTGCATATGGTTGGGAAAACAAGAATGATAAAAGCATTTCAATTACTATGGTTCCTTCCAAATGATTATCACCGATTCAGTCTGACTAGATATTTGAACTTACATGCTATGCAAATGATGACAAATATCATTTTTGTTATAATACTTGATAAATACAGTATTAAATCAATATGAATTGAGGGCTGGTGTAAAATGACACAATGCATAAATTTAACACAGGTCACAGCAGGGACAGCTAATCAATGACTCACATACAAGGCAATATCAAGTATACTACGAGCTAAAACATGAGTACTGTAACCCCCACCTCCTCCCACCTTTTCAACACTAAGAACAGTGCAGATTGCATTTATCAGAAACAAGGAGTATTACAAAGACTTTTGTGTGTAATTTTCACACTTTTACAAGTACGTTGTAAACGGGAAGCGAATGTGAGTTTTATCATACATGTACATGACAATACCTTTTCGAGTTCTTTGGGAATGCGTATGAAGGTGTAGACTCGTTCCCTCTTCTGCATGTAGCGCGCCTCATCGTTCTCCAGCACATAGCCCCTGGTGAGCTCCGTGCTTAGGTAGCTCCAGAACGACAGATCTAGGCAAGAGCAGAAACAATGTGAGACATGAACCCATTGTTCACGGTGACATTTTCTAATTTCGGGAGCCCTGGTCCAGTAATGATGTTAACATTTGTCTTGGAACTGCTGTATTTGAAGTCAGGAGATGGCAGGAATTTGTAGTCACAGATGCATGGTGCTCACCTCTCAAGTTTGACTATTTGTAGAAGACACAGCAATCTACACTACAGCTCGAAGGAATTGGCATCGGGTAAAGGGAAAGGGAAGGAGCCACAGTTTTGAACCACAGTGTATTTTGTCCAGTTCAGCAGGAAACATGATGTTTTTTAGATTAAAGCATCGTGTTTCAAGCTGTACTGGACAAAGTATACCGCAGTCAAAACTGCGGCTCTTCCCTTTCTCTTTACCCGTACCAATTCCTTTGAGCTGGGAGTGTACTTAGCCCCGGGACTGCTCCCGCACAGCGGGAGCGTCCTGAGGGCTCGCCACCAATTTCCCCGCATGTCTGGTCCGACTACCGAGAAATCAACCCGTGCGCATGAATGAATTACTCATTTCAAGTACATTTATCACATATAAATGGCTAAATGTATTGAATGTATACCTGAGCTATAAAACTGTTTGAAAATGCTAAGCAACGTTACATATTTCCTCTTCACATATGATCATGATCTTTGTAACAAATACGGTTCGCTTGGCTGCTTGAAAAACGTACACTGTAAAGGGAAATGGCGCATGCGCATTAAGTTATGCATAGCAGCTGCTGTCGCGCGATTCTGAACCACTTTAGGTCGAAAACAGTTTTGAAAAATGCAACATGGATTAAATTTATCTTCAAACTAACTACGGAATTATCCAGGTATATATTTTACTTAAATATGTGCAACAGATTTGAGATTTGAGTTACAGAGCTGCTGAAACCAACTAATATAATCACTGCAAATCTCGACTTCCTTACTTCAAAGCTTTGTGCTACGCAGCCCGCTCACTGCGTGAGCGGGCTGGTCGCAGTAAGGAGTGTACTATACAACATCGTCGCTTTCCCCGGAGGGTGTTTCATCAAGATGTGCTTGAGTTACGCACTATGCACGATTGGTGACCTGTTCTTGGGTGCCTTAGTTGGAATCTGATCTTGTAGATTACAATTCTTGTTGTTTACAAAGTTTATAATTTGTCAAATTTGATTAGGATCGTAGGAAATTCACTCCCACTTCGTCAAAACAGGAATAAAACCCATTAAGCACAAGAACAGGTCACCAGTCATGTGTAAATCTTGCCCTGGTAACACAGGGCCCTAGCCCTAGGCCTGGAGAACAAAAACACCTACAGCAAAACCCACATCAGCTTGCTAAGTAAGTGGGAGAAATGCTGGAACATGATCCTTTATCCAGTACTCGAGATCCTATTTATTAGTCATTCATTCATCTGCAAGTAAACTTAGATCAACAGTTAGAGGATTCAAGACTTAAACTAAAGTTAGAGTCTACATCTAGATTTTATCTACATGATTTTATTTATTTTTCTTCTGGTTTTGGTTACATTCAACAAAGACCTAGGCCGAGTGCTAGGCTTGACAGAGTCTGACTTGACGAGACACTACTCACTAGCAGATTTCGTCATGCATATCATTTTTTTTTATCATGACATTAATTATCTATGTGGATAAGGCAATACACACTAAAATTGTTCAATAATAAAACTAGTGCATCTTTACAAGATGATGAAGAAGGGTTGTTAACAATCATCTTTGTTAGTTACTCAGTTCAGCTCAGTGCAATGTGCACTCACGTCTTCAGTCTTCCCTTCTCATTCCACACTATGCCACTGTGAAGAAGTCTGTCCCAGTCCCACACATGGAAAAAGATGTGAAGAATATCCAGAAATATATGTAACTTACTTTCTTGAGACTTCAAAACCTCATCCAGCGATTCGTTTGGTGTCTTATCTCCTGACATGGTTGAATTTTGAACCTTGCTGAATTTCAAAATGTATGTATTGTCTCGACGTTCTGCAGAAAACGACGAGTACCCTCGACTCCTCGTCTTTTGATACACGTATCAATAAGATGTCTGTTTTCACTTCGGGTCCGAGAAAATACGATGCGGTACACTTCCACTATCAACACAATGACAACAGGTATCATCGTGTATTGTGCGTAATGCAGTACAAGTACACAGCTGTTTCAGTACTAGTACTGGTATCGACACCAAAATGCGTACAAACTCTGTGTATAAAGGGATCTGTGTTCGTATGATGGGAACGAAAGGACAACTGTTTCCGTGCAAAAGCAGCTTTAGGGGTCCAATTTATTCTACTATAGACACTTTTGACACTTTTGAAAAATGATTAAAAATCAGTTTCAAATCACATCGAGCTAACATTGACACATCATATTCATAAATTCAAGGGATTTCAATTTTTTTTTTATTTAGAGACAGGTTTTGTGACATCTGGTTACTTTAAAAAAAAACAAAGTCGTTGGAATATTGAATGGATTTTCATTGCAAATGTGTGTGTATCAGGTAATAAATTCTGAAGACAACATTGCTCAGTGTGCATCACATATGCCAACCCACAACTTCTTTTCTGTCAGAAGCGTCATGCATTATTAATGACACATAATTTGCGAGTGGATATTACAGGTGTGACACACTTTTATGGTCTTTGTTGTTTTCTGAATTAATTTTCTCATACACACACATTTTGAGGTCCAAATTTGTCCCAAAATGAAAATCTCATTAATTATTCCAAGGAGTATTTCAGGAAAAGTAATCTATGAAATGTCACAAAACCTGTCTCTAAAAGGTTGCCAACCCTTGACTCTATGATGTCTTCATTTTAGATTGATTTAAGTAAAAACGTATTTCTAATCATTTTTCAAAAGTGTCAATAGCTTGTTTAAACACATAGTAGTAGGCCTAGAGTTATCATGTTGAAACAACGCCTGTAATGTTCGATTATAAATCGTGACGAGGATTTTACAACTTCTTTTATCTAGATATTTTTTTTTATGTGGGTTATAACAACACGTTCTTCTTAATTGGGTGTGTACAACTATTTTAAAGTTCTGTTGACCGTGTTATTACTTTGTGGTTTCATTATCGTGCATTGTAGGTCATTACACTTTGGCTTGCGGGACATAATCTTTGAATGCATAGTTTGTATACAGTGTATAATTACTTTCAATACGATGAATGAATCATTGAATCCAAGTTTTAACAATTAATTAACTACAAGTATATGTCAAATGTATGTAAAGACAGTTTAAAGACGATCAAAGATGATTTCATATGAAAGATGGGTGAATGAAAAACCCACAACATATGATGATAAATGATAAAAGGAAAAAAGAAGAAGTAGTAAAGAAAAGGGAAAGGAAAATGAAAAAGATGCATCGTCACCATGCATACACAACACAATACAACAAATCCAAAAAAAGGAAGCAATAGCCTGTTAAAGGAGTGTTGCATCGTCTTCCTCACCTGACAACGGCATGCCAGAGCCATCTACATGTATATATACAAAATTTGGCCAACTCAGTTCCATTCGGTTACAACATGGCGCATATTCTTTTGTTATTTGCTTGCCCAACAAAGCAACACGCGCCATGTTGTGTCCTATTGAAACCGAGTTGGCCAAACTCTGTTTATAGATGGCTATGCGGCATGCACCATCATGACGCCGCCATGAGAAAAAGAAAATGATATCGGGATTTTTTTTTTTTTTTTTTTTGTTTAGACAAAAAGATAATTAGAATACAAATTGTAGGCTAACGCCCAATTTGACAGTTTACAGGACAAGGTTTATGTAAAGTTACCAAGCCGACACACAAAAAATGTAGCTATTAAATTAGCTTGCTGCTGTGAAGTGTTCGGTTGTGCACACGGCACTATATTGATAGCCATTATGATTATTATCGAGATCTATCCGCAGATTTGCTCACAGTGCATGCCCAGGGAGCTGATAAATGCCTTGTTGAGCAGCATTGTACGACGTGGATTGGAAATTCAGTTGTCACCCAGGCATCAGTCAAACTATCATTAGACCATGCAGACGACCGCCGAGCAACGGCACATTTTATATGATTGGTTTTTATTCCATCTCATCTTATTTCCCGAACAAGAAGTGACGAACATATTTGGATCATTTATAATAGGTGCCGTTCGGTTCCAATGCTCGATAAGTAGCTGACGGTTTGCGTTGAATTGTTGCTTGTATTTGGCAACAAACTGAATGGAAAGTGAACAATTTCCTTATACATGTCGGCGCTCTTCAAACAAGCAGCTATTGAGACTGGAAGAATCTTTTGCATGTGTGCAGACCTATCATCGTGGCTATGGATAAGTTTTTGTTTATTATTGAATCTTGAGCTTTCAAACGAACAAAACAATTTGACTGTAAGAGTTGCTTGTCAACCTAACTCTTACACAATTAAAGACACGGATTCGCGGTTCGCATGTAGAAAGTCGCTCAAATTGGAGAGTGAAGCGTCATAAACTTTAACTCAAAATTTCACGTTATTGCTGGATGTTGACGCGGTGTCAGGAGAAGCTACAGCTGGCGTCTTGAGAAAGGGAACAGAGGCAACCATTCGTCATGAAGGTGTTGTGTCGTGGGGGCCCGGGGGCACTGGGGCGAGGGGGCGTCGTACATCCAGCAGTGCTTGTTCTAGTGCTTCTCTCCGTCCAACACGCGGTAAGATTAACATGCAATATTGTTGTTAGTTTTACGATCCATCCCGACAACTATGATGGTGGAAAGTAGAAGATGAAGGAAGAAGCTCAGGAGAAAAAAAGGACAATAAAATGAATAGTATTTCTAGAAGAAGAAGGACTCGAACATGTCAAAGAACAAAAAAAAAAGAAGACATGCAAAACAGACGAAAAAGATGAAGAAGCAGGAGCAGAATAATGAGTTTATCAAAAGAGTTGATAGCCAAAAAAACCCCCCAAAAAACAAGTATGGCGTGGACACCATGGAGAGGTGATTAATTCAGAAAAATGGTTATCACGCGATGGTATCATGTTAACATTGTGATGAGATGTATTGACATTGGCAACAACGGAATATCATCGATATCATCGGAGGACCATCAGCTTCGATTGATCCAAGCTCTAGAACAGAAAAATGCTTGGAGGCCATTGTGATGATGAATTGAGGGAATAGCTACCACCACATTTCTTAAAATACCTCTAACTTGAGTAGTTTTGAAGAATTGATAGAACTTTGACACCGTGGTGCTTTTTACCACATACCTCGGGTTAGACGGACCCATGGTTATGGATGAAACGGATCGTTTGTTTGCTCCCATTGTTTTCATGACTAAAATGTGGTTGGGCACTTTTCAACCCGATAACACCTAACCTAATTCACCACATTGCCATGCAAATAAAGCGTTCAATAAGATTGCGTAAAATGTTTATTCTGATTCACTAATGAAGTACAGTAGCAATATATGGGCAAAAGAAAAACAAAAACAAGTAATGTATGGTCACCTCATATGTAACAATTGAATCATCAGTAGTTTAGGATGTAAAATGTATTGGTTTTCACATTGGCTCTTCCAAATATATACTAAACTGTGTCTTACTTGACAATTTGTAAGTTTATTGTGATATACTTTCTCTTGGAACAATGTTACAGTAACTGACTGAAAATTAAAGGTCAGAGGTATACTAAATATATTGAACATTACTACGTGCAGAAGCAAAAAAAAAAAAAAGAAAAAAAAAAGAATCGCTCACTGAAGATGAGATTGGGTCAAAAACAGATACTGGGCCGTCTTACTCCACAGTGACTTAAACTCAATCAGTTGTGCGTTGCTGCTTAACGACAAACGAAAGAGTAATGCTTATTCATTAGGTACTGTTTTTATTATTAACTAGAAGATCAAAATTAATCAAAATCGAAAATGACAATGTATAAATAAAGATAATCCTTAATCAAGTTATTGATTCTTTCATCCTACATCATGAGGTTATATCTTCCATTTAAATTGTTTGGTTTGAAATAAAAGTATACAAATTGTGATTTTCTCAAGATTTAAACATTTTACCCAAGTGCATAATTCAGGTAAAAATAATTCCCTCCAATTCATGATTTTGTTTTGTGTGTGGAAAGAAACATTATTTGAAACGCTTGTTCTTTGTTTGCGAGTGGATTAAGGAAAGTTTAATAATAATCACTTCCTTTTAAATCGATGTTTAATTATTACTGGAAAGGAAAATCATACGGATAAATGGAATGAAGATAGGAAGAACTAGATACAGAGACAAAAATAGAGAGATAATTTCAAGTGAATACAATCTAAATGATAAAAAAACAAAGTAAATTGAACTTACAAATCATCATTTAGTATAATGGAGTCAAAAGAGGTAGCTTACAAGTATTTCTTTAAAAGAATGGAGTGCAAAGATTTCCATTATGATTTTTGGTATACATGGTATAGATGTAATAAACTAACGTTTGTGTTGTGGAGAATGAGAGAGTCTTGTGTGGCATGGCTGGCAAGACTAATAGGTTGGAACACGGAGATGTTGGATAGGGAAGATACCCAAGCAAAATGATTATATTCAAACATCTGCATGGATAGTAAAGCATATCCAATTAATGTCGAAAGCACCCACAATGCTTTGCTGCTCCGGAACCATGTTAACTCGGAGATAAGTAGTGTTAATCAGCCTGTTTGTCTCTTTGAAAGCCTTGTTTCTCATCAATTAGTTTTGCAAATTTCAAATAAATTAATATGGAAGAACTTGTGCCAGGTCTATTCTAACGGAACGACAAATAGTTCAAAAGCAGACGTACACTGTATGATTTTTTTTTAAATATTTCTAATAGTTGTTTAATTTATCATTTTCCCGACACGTGTGCTATGTTTGGTCAATAATTACTGAAATGACAGTTTTCGTTCAGTATTTGGTTTGCGTGTAGCTGGAATGTTTATTTTGTAATAACAAGGTTTATGTTTATATTTGTTTGCTGATAAGGATGAACTGGACTTCAAAATGAGATTGTAGATTTTACCAAACAAAATTAATATGTAACCGTTGAAATAACTCAAATGCACAAGCGGCATCAACTTAATGGAACATGGACTTCAAAGCAAGAAGGTTGATTCATAATTATCCTTTCCTAGCATAATCCCCGATTGGAGCAATGTGGTATATCTGTGTATCAGATGATTAGTTAATACCTTCTGTTAGAAGCATCGTGACCTTTACTGTAAAGGCCGTTGTCAAAGGATTGTCCTTCATTGCTATTACTGTTATGTGCTATTTGTGCATACTTGAATTGCCATTGTTACGGTATCATTGTCAGTTTCATACTATATGTTTCCTTTATCATTAGTTTTTTTTTTATCATATTCATTGAGGAATTCGATAAACGAATGGCTGATACACAAAACCTGCCAGAGTGCATCCATCCGGAAGAAGGTCTTGGTAGACAAGAGGAGATTAATTGGATTGGGGGATGAATAATCACCTATGCATTATCACATGCACTGTAGCCTTATATTCTCGGGTGTATATCAGCACTATTGCGTTATCCCCAATGACAGAATCATAGTCAATGTGAATTGTATTATCCATTCATCTACTTTCCGCCGATAACCTCTTTCATGATTGCCACTGGCGGAGACGGAGTGGTGATAACATCTCCGATGTTGTTGACAACATACCGAAGCGTGACGCCCTATCAGTATACATGTATAATTACATTTGCATTGCCTGATATGAACAAAAATATTGCACGCTTATAGATTACAAATGTACGCTACATGCTAAATTTGCACGGCTTTTGGCCACAATTTTGTCGAGGCAAGTTGTGTCATTTAGGGGCATGAACTGGGAGGCTCCCGCACTGTTCACGAATAGTTCACGAATGCGTGTTAACACGAATTATATTCCACATACTGAGAATGTTGCTATATGATTGGTCAAGAGTTGATCACGTGATGAGGCGTAATTTTTCCTATCAGATCACCTGAGAATAAAAGTTCGTTACACTCTAGATGATAGTACTTTTTGGTTTCGCTGACCTCTTCACTCCTCACAGTCCTAACGCGTGATCATTTTTTTTAAGTATGCGCGAAATAAAAGTGCGTTACATTCGGACTATCAGCTCCCACTAACGCGTCCAAACGCGCGTCATAATGCGCGTCCTAATTAAACGCCCGTCCTAATGCGCGTCCTAATTAACGCGCATCCTAACGCGTGTTCCCCATGGCAGCGGCTCGGGGTTAGGTAGAGAAGTAAACATTACTTTTGTACGTCAAATTGTCATTTTTGGTATAGATAGATGGTTTCAGATGTGGAATATAAATCAAATAATCAACTTTTGGTTTCAGGCAATGAGACGAATTATCACTTCCTCGGCGATCTGAATGTATACGCTATCTTTCCTCAGCTGCGCTTCGGAAAGATAGCTACATCCAGATCGCCTCGGAAGTGATAGTTCATCCCATCACCTTCACCAACGTTGATTATTTGTTTACTGGCACGAGTTCACGCGAAGTTTGCGCGTAGTTTGCGCATAGTTTGCGCATAGTTTGTATATAGTTTACGCACTTCCCGTATTCGGACGGTGTTCCGACTTGGACACGCCATATAAAAAGCGGGCCTCCCCAACCCCTGGTCATTTTTGGATTGGCTGTGGAATTACAGACAACATGCTGAATGCCATTGAAACAATCACTGCAGGGAAGCTGGAAGATATTGAGATCGCATTATCTGGCAACTGCTCTAGCCACATTGAAGAGCAGCAAAAAAGGCTGTTAAGAGGCAGTTCTAAGAGCAAGAAAAGGCAACCCCACCTCGAAGAAAGACACAAAGGAATGCGTGGGTCAGGGAATGGTTGACCAGAAGGCACGACTTTGGACAGTATGACAGTCCACAAGGAACATCAAAGGGGCTAAAAGATTTCAGCTTTCGCTGTCTAACTTTTAATTTTGTCATTAAGTGCTTGTTATGTAGTCAATAAGGAAAAGCGAATGCAAAATTTAATGCTTTTTGAGATGAAAATACTAGCTCGGGCGCAGCTGGGCATGTTTTTCATGCGACTTGTCCGAAAGGAGAATATCTTATAGTAACGTTTCATGCAATTCTTTAATGGAATATGCAAAACATTGTGAAATTGATACTTTTGTACTGCAATTTGATATCACGTTTAGAGCTATTTTGCCATATTATAACAATATTCCTCGAGTGAATCTTTATAGATGCATCGTAGGTGTTACATGTCACAACTGCGCAAGTATATGGGTGAGGATATTTCCCCAAATTCTTCTGTGCATCCGATTTCGTTTATATCTCAAATCCAGGCAAAATCATCCAGAGAATCGGCAGAGAACATGGGCGATCAAAGAGAAGATCTTTTTAAGGAGGCTAGATATGTGATTTATAATTTGCAGTTAATCCCATAAATCATCTCTTTAAGTGATTTATACAATTTTTTTGACTATATCATTGGATAGGATATAAAAATCCGAACAAATTTACAACATGAAATCTGACACCATTCGCATCTCATTTGCATAGCAATAGATTCAAGGTCACCACACTAGATTAAGGCTCCTATGAATTTCTTTAAATCAATTTCCTTCTTAGTTGCTCACAAGATACTTTGATATACTGTCCTTACTTTGAAAACACGATTTTACCTAAATCCAATCATGTGATTTTTAATGAATTTTTAATTGAATTAATTCAATGCAATTTAATGAAAAATCACCTAATTATATATTTATTCATTAATCATTAAAAAATAACAAGGATATTAAAAAATCCCTCAAAAGGAACCTTCATCTACATAATAACAATCACTATTCCAATTTTGAACTCAATCACTCAATGCATTGGGGCATGGCATTAATTACAAATTAACATACTTCTCACAGAATTCCACTTTTGAGAAAACAAAGAAAAACATAGGAAATACATACTTGAATTGAAAGTTCCTACTCAATGTGACTCAGCTGAAAATGCAAGGGTATTCCCCTTGTCTTATATCCACTAGTACATGGCAGCAGATAGGCAATATTGAGTGCTTTGGAGAGAGCACTCTCTGCTCTTCAATTTGATACCTTATTTATCAAAATTGAGTAATTATTCTGTTGTTTATAAGGATTTAGGAAATTATGAGTGTTAATGTTTTCTATTGTTCTTAAAGGTCATTAAAACAGACGTGTCGCCGGTTAATTAAAAGTTAATTAAAAATACTTTTAGGTAACTGGATAGGTGAAATTTTAGTACTATATAGAATAAATGTGATAATAATAATAATAATATTCAATTCTTAGAGACGCATAATACTATTCAAATAGTCTCTATGCGTGTGAAAGTAAAAATTGATTATGTGAGAATTTGAAAATTTGAACATAACTAATAATTATCAAACAGATTCGTCTTTAGTTTTGATTTGAATTGATCGAAGTCTGTCAATGATCAAATGCCTAGGGGGAGGTTATTCCATAATTTGGGTGCCGTATTTGCAAAAGCTCTATCACCGAATGTCTTAGATTTTACACGAATTTCAGAAAGAAGATTTTTTGATTGAGAACGAAGATTACGAGTAGGCTGGTATGGTTTGATGAGTTCAGTAAGATAGACAGGAGCATTTCCACACAAGCATTTGAATACAAAAGTGAGGATTTTAAACTGAACACGAGCCCTTATCGGGAGCCAGTGGAGACTACGTAGGATCGGAGTTATATGTTCAAATTTCCTTTTTCGCGTTACAAGCCTTGCCGCTGAATTCTGTACACGTTGGAGTTTATTTAGTTGAGTCTCAGAGATTCCCAGAAACAGACCATTATTGAAATCTAAGTAACTAAATATAAATGCGTGAACAAGCCTCTCTGTGGTCGCTTTATCCAAAAAATGTCTTATCTTCCCAATCCTATATAGTCCCTTGGCCGCCGATTTACAAATATTATCAATGTGAGTGTTCAAACGCAGATCGTCTTGGACAATAACTCCCAGGTCACGTGCTTTGGAAACTGACAAAACGGGAATATCAGAAACTGTTATTGACAGCGATGGTTGTAATTTATCACGAGGTTTTACATGCACAACTTCAGTTTTTCCTAGATTTAACTTTAAACTGTTTTGCAGTGACCACTCCTGTATTTCACACAAACAAGATTCAATTTGAGTTATTACTGTGGCACGACTAGTACATTTTGGTATTGAGACATAAATTTGGGTATCATCAGCATATATCATTTTGCCGATGCCACACTTCTCTATTACATTTTCCAATGCATGGAGCCGTGTACATAGAAAAACATAATGGTCCCATAACTGAACCCTGAGGAACCCCTCACTTAAAACACATGGAGCAGATGCAGTGCCCTTGATAGACACACTTTGAGTGCGATTGCTGAAATATGAATGAAACCAGTTCAATGCAGTACTTGTAATCCCATATTTTAACGAAAATCGATTAAGCATAATGTCATGGTCAATAGTGTCAAATGCGGAAGAGTAATCCAGCATCACCAGCACCGTCTCCTCCCCCCTATCTGCTGCCAGGAGTAAGTCATTATAAATGCGGACCATAGCTGTCTCAACACTGTGGCTTTTCTTATAAGCTGATTGTGTTCTATTGGAGAAAAAGATGACATAAAAAATAGAGAAATAATTTTTTGATCAAATTTTGATGAAAATTCATGTATATATGGTTTCTTAAAGTGTTCTTTTGTGACTAGAAACAGAGTACAATGAATCTGCATTAATTAAATGGCTGCTGGCACTCCATATTATATGCCGAAACATCCTTGATGCGTTTGCGTACATGTGTGTGTGTGTGTGTGTGTGTGTGTAGGTGTGTATGCTTGTGATATGAAATAGAGTACTAAAGTGGTGTCGTCATATGAGCATGTTGTCTAGACAGCTGGCTCTAAACAAAATCCTCAGAGTGAGAGGTTTACCGGTCCGTTATCGTCTAGCGGGATAGTGTCGGGCACTCCCAACATAGAGTCCCCGCTATGATCACCACAGCTTGCTTTACCCGCATAGTTTAGAACCAGGTGTCTAGACAATAAAAAAAATTATGCTAAAATGAGGTCACACTTCGGGACTCTATTGTGGGCTAAGTTTTCAGCGAAAAAAAAACACACACACACGCGATAGACCATTTCGTAATTACACCAGGGATGTGTTATGGAAGGATATGAAATAACTTTATTTCTTTGAACCCATGCGTGCCACCGCCGAAAAATTATGTGGTCTCAGCATGTGCTTTTCAGGTGTCTTAACAATAACGAACAGGATTGCGTAGCAAGGGTTTCTCAGAGAGAACAAAAGAAATGTAGAGTCTTATTTCGCTTGTCCAGTTCTGTTGGATTGCATCAATACTTTTGTGATGAAAAGAGATATCAGCGAACAAAAATAAACAGTTTTTTTCAGTAAAGTATCTCAGCTGCACGCAAATGCACGCAAACTCTGTTAATGGAAATAAACAACTTAAGATATGATTGTGATAATGATTGAATCCCACATTTGTGGAAATCTGCGGAAAGTGCAGAAATTTGTTAATTGTGTTAGTAAGAATATTATCTTATATCTCTGTTTGTGCATCATTCAACAATTATATAGAAAAAACCGAGTACAGGATGGTGTTGTCCTTAACTTTCTTGAAAATTGCAAAATAATGTGATAAGAAACACAACTTCGAGAGACAAAATAGGGAGTTAAAGATTTTGCTTTCTACAGCTAAATGTCGGTGGCGCGCATGGGACATCAAAGCATTGTAGTGATTTTGGAATGCTTTTAACATTCATTAGCACGCTTATAGTATCCATACAGATGTTTGAATATATTATGCGCGAGTTGTCCCTCTTTCCTAACACATCCCTGATTACACCATGGTCGGACAATGCATTGAATAAATACTACTAGACTGCTCACTGGTTTTTTTTTCATGAAGTTGTGTTGGATGATGGATGTAAAGACATATGACAGTGTGCCCGGAACAACAATAGAAGCAGATGCACATGGTGGAATGTTCTTTCACTACCTTCTCAGAGCTGAATAGCTGTTGCCATATTTGCATAATAGATTGAAATGTGGTCGACTATCTGATGAAATCTCAGTTTACTCTGTTTGGTTTGTTTGGAAATTGACCTGAAATCATTTACTAAAAGCAATAATCTGCTCATGCGCAATTGTAATTACGAAATGGCTTATTACGCTAATGCGTTCCCTGCCACTGTTTTGATCATGCTGATTGTGTCAGACTTCACGCATCATTACCATTATTACTGGTATATCGTTGCTTTTCCTCATTTTTGTTTTTATACCAGACATGCCATGCTCTAATAGCTGCTGCTGTCGAAGAGGTTTCCATGACAACAACAGAAACAGCAACAACACCTGCTTCAGGTATGGGGAACTTTTCTTTACAAATATATGTACACATTGACCATGTGCTGACAATAATTATATCGACATATAAAGTGTTTTGATGAGTTTAATATTATGTCATATGATATTTTATGAAGCATGTATATTGACATTGTGATGCTCTATTTCAAACGTAGGTCATCAGGGCCCCGTTGCTGTCGAAGAGGTTACCATGACAGAAACAGCAACAACAACGCCTGCTTCAGGTATGGGGAACTTTTCTTTACAAATACACATTGCCATGTGAAATTTCAAAATTGTCGTTCCGACATGGCACGCAGTCACGACGGGTTTACGCACACTTCACGCCAGTTTACGGCTAGTTTGCGCACTGGCGCGACTCGAGTCGTGCCAATAATGCGTGCAACAGAATTGTGCAAGTGTCAGCCTTGCGTAAGAATGTAAGAACCGTTTCTAAAAACAAAGATGTGGGTGGCGAGTGTACCACAACATGCTCAATGAATATCACAATATACGTATAAGTGTGTTTGTTTGTGTGTTTGTGTGTGTGTGTGTGTACTTTAATGTTTTATGTATAGCCTAATGTGTAGCCTCATCATCTGACTTTATTTTTGCATATGGTTACATCAGATGAAATTGCGACTTTATGTATCATTTGAATGGATCCAAAAACATTTTAGCACACGGATATTGACCATGTATTGACAAAATATTGACATATAAAGTGTTTTAATTAGTTGAATATTATGTAATATCATATTTTATGAAGCGTGTATGTTGACATTGTGATGCTCTATTTCAAACAGTGGGTTATCTGGGCCTCGTTGCTGTCGAAGAGGTTACCATAACAGAAACAGCAACAGGTATGGGGAACTTTTCTTTACAAATACACATTGATTACGCGTTGACAATATATCAACATATAAAGTGTTTTAATGAGAGGAATATTAGGTCACATCATATCTTATGAAACATGTATGTTGACATTGTGATGCTCTATTTCAAATATGGATCTTCTGGGGTCCGTTGCATAAAATTAACTATTGACGGTAACTTTGCTTCCAATGTCAACTTCCATGGAAACCTAATGCACGCTACGAATGTGAATAAATGCATATATGAAAATAGTATTTAAATTAGATATTTGGATTATTATGCAAAGTCCATACTGGTACATGTTGAATTAGATCTCCCGAGCAACAAATTCCACGCGATCTTCCGTCACTGAACGTTTCCTTAGTTTGACTAAACACATGAACATGCAAGCGAGTTCGTAGTTGCAATGTACAACTCACAGAGTAAAGTTAAAAGTCATTAGATAGTCGACCACCTTTCTATTCATTATCATGTAGGTAGGACAACAGTTATTCAGCTTTAAAAGGTAGTAAAAGAACATTCCACCATGTGCACCTGTTTGTATTCTTGTTCTGGGCATTCTAAAATGTACATATGTATACATACATCACCCTACACAGCTTAATGAACAAATCCCAGTCTGCAGTCTAGACGTATTTGGTTCAGTGGATTGTCCAACCATGGATTGCCTCTCTAACGAGGATTTTTATTTTCCTAGTACGTGGTAATACCATTATTACTGCGAGCGTTGATTTATCATACAACCACCGCATTAGCGCTTGATGAATCCAATCTAATTCGCTCTGGACCATGTTGCATATAGGTCTTCAGTTGTTGTAACCTATTTGGTCGTAAGTTACAATAATTGAAAACCTGTATGCAACATAGCCCAGGAATATGATACTCCGACTAGGTACCCACGTAGGCAACTTCTTTATCAATGGTAACTACCATGGTAACACTGCTTAACATCCAATCATATTCAGTGTTTCCATCGAAGTTGTAGTTGAAAGCACAGTTACTATCAATGGTAAGTTGTGCAACAGGGCCCTGGCTTGAGAGGGACAAGCATCTACAAACATCCTTGTCCGCGTATGTACGCAGCTGACAAGGCTCGATCGATACCTTGATATCACTATATACTAGCGAAGACCTTTCACCACTAAAAACACACCAGGGCCCTGTTGCATAAAAATTACCATATGTGGAAACTTTGCTACCTCTGACAATTTTGATGGAAACTTTAAATTTCATAGACTGTGAAGCGGTGGATCCTTTATTTTTTTAAAATCAGATTTATTCGCCTTGCAATACCGCAAATCTATATTTGAACAATCAATTAAGCACTTAAGCTTTTTAAATTTTGACAGAAACAACCAACCGTATTCATGAGAAGTTGCTCAATCATGATTTTATACATAATAGGGCAACCCACACCGGAGTAACCATGGTAACTAATCACTAGCTTTTAATGGCCTCACGCTTCTTTTCCCATACCCTACCCTATACTCCCACTCTATCCCTCAACGTTGACATTGGGCTTATAACGCCCGTCTCACTGTTCATGCTGTGAGCCTGATTAATGCGACCCTTCTCAATTAACTTGTGCACTTGGTTTGTACTCATCATTAATCATGCGTGCGATGCACAGTAGAAACCAGTTCAACATATCTTTGAACGATAATCTTGTCTTCTATCCTATACACCTTCGTTATTTCAAAACTGACCTTGGCATAAACCGTTGTGGTATTATGGCCCAAATACTCTATTCTTCTTTCTATTTAACATTTCTTTTCATAACAAAGCAGCTTGTACTTGGAGTACAAATACAATGTAGCCAGTGATTAGTTTTAATTACATTACTGTAGAATAGGATATATCGCACAGTTGCATAAAAGTTCGGTTGCGATCATTACGCCATGAAATTTACGAAGCGGTACGAGAAATGCCGAACTCTCTCTCACATCACCTACACACAAGAATACTGTCAGCACAAATGTTTACATTTTTCTTGAAAACTGTAAATTGTTTATACAGTCGTAATATCCAATCGTCTTCTCGCAGAAATTATCACCGACTTCAGGGTCACTATCTTGTCACCTGGAAATGTTGTACCGGGAAACGATCAAGATATCATCTACGATGCCGAGATCGTATTCGAAGCACCTCTGAACCAGATGTTCTCCCTCGATGTAGAAACTTACCTCACGGGACTAAACCTTGTACAGTTGATGAACTACAATGGGGACAACAACAGTTTGTCATCCGGGCAATATGGCGGAAGTGTGTTTCATCTGGATGATCTGAATTACCCGGCGCATTTGTACGATATTTTGTCCTGTGGCTCTCTTGAGCCCTTCTGCGTCCACGTCACCCTCACCCTGAACGAAACTGGGGTGACGACCTCCAGGCAGCATTGCCAGGATTTAAGCTGTACAGGTAAGGGTTTTCCCAGGGCGATCCCTGTGGTATCACATCATATTGTAAGGCGTAATGCATGATCATTCTCGAAGTCAAAGATCAAACCCTGTTTGAAGAACAAGAACGTTGTGTCAAGAACATTTCGGCATCGAGTACAAATAAGCCAGGACAAGGAGACAGAAGAGGAGGAGGTTTCAGATTACTGAAAGCTTGATATACCTCATATATTTCGTTGGTGACCCCAATTCAATTCTGGCGCACAGAGACCATACTCGATGTTATCGTCGTTGGAACGGAGGGTGGGGGGGGGGGGGGGGGGGTCTTTTGCGTCTTGGAGTACAAATGCGATATTCATTACTATGAAAAAAGTTAATATATGCACAGTTGCTTATAATATCACTTGCAACTATCCAGGACAACAATTCAGTTGAAATTAATTGGGAACCTAATTGTTTTTCACTGGTTTCAAGCGGAAACAATTTATCTGAATTGGTTCCAGTTGGAAAACCAGTTTTAACTGGGAAATTGTACTAAAATGTAACTGAAATCCAAATGAAATCTACTCTGGAAATCCAACTGAAAATCCAAATTCAAATTCTTCTGGAAATCCATTTAGAAACACATCTGAAAATCCAAGTAAAAATCCTACTAGAAATCCTACTAGAAATCGAACTGGAAATCCATGCGGAAATTCAACTTTAAGTCCTCCTTGAAATCCAACTGAAAATCAACAGGAAAAGAACTGGTCATATTTCCAGTAGACTTCATGAATAATCATGAGTAATATATCTGCTTTGATTTACAAAAAAGACTCTTTTATTAAAGTGTTTGAAAATCAAATTACATGGTAAGTACATGATAAAACATCAATTATGTCCCACACATTTTTGTCTTAAAGGAATCATTGGAGACCATTGTTGCATGAAAATGATTAAAACATATGAAGTTATAACAAAAAGTGTTCGCTCTAATACAAGTTGTGTGTATCTTAAACTTTGTCGCAATTATAGATTTATTGTGTATTCAAGATGTATTACACGTTATATTATTGGGAATACAATATAATCATGCAATCTTCGACGTGGTACGAAAATATAAATTGTTTATACTGCCATAACATCAAATCGTCTTCTTGCAGAAATCATCACCAACTTCGCAGTCACTATCTTGTCACCTGAAATCGTGGTACCGGTAAACGATCACGATATCATGTATGATATTGAGATCGCATTCGAAGCACCTCTGAATCAGACGTTCTCCCTCGATGTAGAAACTTACCTCACGGGACTAAACATTGTGCAGTTGATGCACTACAATGGGGACAACAACAGTTTGTCATCCGGGCAATATGGCGGAAGTGTGTTTCATCTGGATGATCTGAATTACCCGGCGCATTTGTACGATATTTTGTCCTGTGGCTCTCTTGAGCCCTTCTGCGTCCACGTCACCCTCACCCTGAACGAAACTGGGGTGACGACCTCCAGGCAGCATTGCCAGGATTTAAGCTGTACAGGTAAGGGTTTTCCCAGGGCGATCCCTGTGGTATCACATCATATTGTAAGGCGTAATGCATGATCATTCTCGAAGTCAAAGATCAAACCCTGTTTGAAGAACAAGAACGTTGTTTCAAGAACATTTCGGCATCGAGTACAAATAAGCCAGGACAAGGAGACAGAAGAGGAGGAGGTTTCAGATTACTGAAAGCTTGACATACCTCATATATTTCGTTGGTGACCCCAATTCAATTCTGGCGCACAGAGACCATACTCGATGTTATCGTCGTTGGAAGGGGGGGTGGGGGGGGGGGTCTTTTGCGTCTTGGAGTACAAATGCGATATTCATTACTATGAAAAAAGTTAATATATGCACAGTTGCTTATAATATCACTTGCAACTATCCAAGACAACAATTCAGTTGAAATTAATTGGGAACCTAATTGTTTTTCACTGGTTTCAAGCGGAAACAATTTATCTGAATTGGTTCCAGTTGGAAAACCAGTTTTAACTGGGAAATTGTACTAAAATGTAACTGAAATCCAAATGAAATCTAATCTGGAAATCCAACTGAAAATCCAAATTCAAATTCTTCTGGAAATCCATTTAGAAACACATCTGAAAATCCAAGTAAAAATCTTACTAGAAATCCTACTAGAAATCGAACTGGAAATCCATGCGGAAATCCAACTTTAAGTCCTCCTTGAAATCCAACTGAAAATCAACAGGAAAAGAACTGGTCATATTTCCAGTAGACTTCATGAATAATCATGAGTAATATATCTGCTTTGATTTACAAAAAAGACTCTTTTATTAAAGTGTTTGAAAATCAAATTACATGGTTAGTACATGATAAAACATCAATTATGTCCAATACATTTTTGTCTTAAAGGAATCATTGGAGACCATTGTTGCATGAAAATGATTAAAACATATGAAGTTATAACAAAAAGTGTTCGCTCTAATACAAGTTGTGTGTATCTCAAACTTTGTCGCAATTATAGATTTATTGTGTATTCAAGATGTATTACAAGTTATATTATTGGGAATGCAATGTAATCATGCAATCTTTGACGTGGTACGAAAATATAAATTGTTTATACTGCCATAACATCAAATCGTCTTCTTGCAGAAATCATCACCAACTTCGCAGTCACTATCTTGTCACCTGAAATCGTGGTACCGGTAAGCGATCACGATATCATGTATGATATTGAGATCGCATTCGAAGCTCCTCTGAATCAGACGTTCTCCCTCGATGTAGAAACTTACCTCACGGGACTAAACATTGTGCAGTTGATGACCTACACTGGAGACGACAGCAGTTTGTCATCCGAGCAAGATGGAGGACATGTGTTCCATGTGGATAATCTGGATTACACAGCGCCTTTATACGAAATTTTGTCCTGTGGCTCTCTTGAGCCCTTCTGCGTCAACGTCACCCTCACGGTGAACGAAACTAGGGTGACGACCTCCAGGCAGCATTGCCAGGATTTAAGCTGTACAGGTAAGGGTTATCCTGGGCGACCCCTGTGGTATCACATCATATTGTAAGGTGTGACGTGTGGTAATTACCTTAATAGTCAAAGATCAAAAATTATTTCTGCTGTTTAAAGAATGATTTTTACCTCTAATTTACATAAAAACGAGCACACACATGACAAATTAGAACAAAAAAGAAGGAAGCTAAAAATTATTTGAAAAAAAAAAAAAAAAATCGCATTTTTTCGTTTGTAACCCCATTCACTTCAGGCCCACCAAGGTCATACTCGATGTTACCGTCGTTTGGGGTTGGGGGGGGGGGGGGACTGGCAAACTCGCGGCCTTTCAAAAACAAGTTGCCCATTTTCAAAAGTCAGGAAACTCTGCAAGAATCAGCAGTGTACCCTAGCAATATGAAATTTCACACGATCCGTCCAAAACTTACGAAATCTTGCTATTAATCTAAAAGCCACTTTCCATTTTAAGCTTTGTTAGGGACGTTCTTATACATTATTTTCTCCAATTTCCCTTTTTTAACACTATTTTTTTTTTTATTTCAGACCTGCAAAAGCGCCACCCTGTCTTTAATATCGGGCCATCTTTCGAGGGATTAAGTTCAATATAAAACTATCGTAATTCTTGCGATGAATAAAAAAAAATCATAACGATTTTGTCCATTCAACAGGCTTGAAACTCAACACTATACTGTTGGATGTGCCTACGTGGTCCATTCACGAGAATGACGACCGGGAAGTTGTCATCAGCATCATTGTGACAACAAACGCCGTTATCTACAATCCGGGCTTGAAACCCTACATCTACGTCAAACTGAGACTCGTGAGACCCTACCCACAATACGTCGGGCCGGTGTGTTTCTCTAGCACATTATCAATTAACGACAGTAGTGATGACATAGAAGTGACCGAAGGGGGAAGGGAAATTCGCATCAACAACGTGCAGCTCACATGTCAGCAATGGGACGAGAGTACATGCGGTTCCCAACTCCAACTCCATATGGTGTCACGTATGAAGTTCGGTGACCCTTATTCGTACTCTAGTACCCCTAAGGAAGGAACGAAAACTCTTAAGTGTTTGAGTAAGTAAATCCCACATGGACATTTTGAAGACGTTCTGAAAACGATTTGTATTTGCTGGGGAGCCCCCAAATGGCACGAAAATCGGTTATTAAAAATCTTGGATTTTGTTGTAGATATATCGTTGACAATAGATCGTCTAACTTCATAACTTCATAGTCACGGAGTTGCAGTTGATTCTACAGGTCACATAACAGGCATTTAAACCACAGAGGGGCTATAACACTTTTTTTTCCTACAGATAGAAAGGCTCCATATACCCAAGGTTTACCCTAGTAGATTCGATATGAAGTGGACGAACACGATGAGGTGGAGTCCCGCCGCTGTTTTCAATAAAGTGATCGATGCCCTCCCACCCCCCCCCCCCCCAAGAAAAAAAAATCGGGGGCAGTGGCAACTACTTACGACGATTGATGTTTGTATATCTTATTACCTATACAGAATTACTACACTCCGTCAGTTTGGACCCCTCATCAACGGTATTACGCAACTTCTTCTTCAACGAGATCGTGTTAAATGTAACGATTCGTTTAAACTGGGATATGCGTGAAGACGAGGCCTCGTGGATATTACTTCTGGAACTCTGGCACCAGTCAGCCGACAATGCCGTCTCATGCAACACCCCAATTTTCACATCCTACGATTTGGAATCTGATCAAACAGTCATGGGAAGTGGGCTCGAGACATTTATCAGTGACCGGGAGTGGTCATGTTTTCTTCAGGAGGCTGTCTCGAGCGACACGGGATATTTGTGCTTCCAGGTCCACATCGAGAGCAATTCGTCCACAGGAGTACGGCAGGATTATACTCCCATAGTGCAGTGCGTACCTGTTGAGTGGCTTGGTATGTTTGCTCTATGAATCTTGTTTTATTTTAATTTACATACTATATTAACCCTCTGAACTAGGAAAAGTTCATTGACCGATTCAGCTCCTGTACCCTTGGGACTGAAAGCTTTAAAGAGACTTTCACCCGTAGGCGGTGTTTTACTGCCGTTCTCCACAATGATCAAGGTGTATTCCCAGGAGGTTCGCTGCTTGGATAGGAGAAAGAGAAGCACTCGGTAACCATGGTCACGGGAACTATAGGGAGACGAATTTTAGGAGTGGTGATAACAATTCTAAGGGGGGGGGGGGAGGCAATTTGGTCGAAAATATGGTAATTTGATAAGATATAAAAGGAAGATTGATTACACCCTTGTCATCGCTGTCATTTCAAGGTCGCCGCTGACGACACGATTTTTCAGTCGTTAGGGCCTACTACGACTGCAAATATGACGTTAGTGTGAAATATATAAAATTGACGATATGGTAAAGAGGATGACAGATTCACTCGCGAATCACATCTAGGAATTTTAAAATCCTTGTCTTCATTTATATAATCTTATGCAATGACTTTCAAAATTCCTTTTCAGAGTTCATCAAGAGTGCAAGACTCACCTTGTCTCAGCAAAACGTATCTGATATCCGGAATGGGACTTTATCCATAGACGTCCATACACAGTTCAACTGGCCGATATCATACGGAGATGTCGATTGGTTGTTCAAACTCGAAGTCGGCTACCAAGGCCACGATGGAGATAACCTGTACTCAGATGAAGATGGTTTATTTTATGTCGTCAACCGCCTCGATGCCACCAATGAAAGCGCAGAGAGCTACGACATGAAGGATGTACGGTTCTCGTGCCCCTTCATCAATGAAGAGACGTGCAGTATCGTGGGACAGCTATGCGTCATGGTTCATGCGTGGAAGAACTCGACTTCGGAAGAGAGCGTGGACTTTTACGACCCTGTAAAAACATGCATCCCTTTCCAATGCATCGGTGAGAAATATCGTATTGTTTAGTAAAAATGACGATGGGATGATTTGGTAAAAATAATATTGCAATACTTTGGGTCGTGACAAGTTTACCGAGTAGCCAGTACAGAATCATTTTTTTAAAACTCGAACAATGACAATAACGAATCTGTAAATACAAAGAGTCACAAGAAGTTGGACATGTTTTGTTACTCACATCCCAGAGTCCAATTTTACCCAAGATTACGGAAACAAAATGATAAGTCTTATATTATTAGGCCTATTGGCGACACGATTTCACACTGAATCGAAATGTGTTTTGAAGCTACACTCAATAATACATTAGCTCTCACTTGTAATTTTTCTGTAAGATTAAACAGACCTATTTTAGAAATGTGGCACAGCGGCAATTAGTATGAGGAGGCACTCTAACAGCGTCTCCTTGGTGAAAGAACACGTGATAAAAAAACAATATTCGTGAAAGAATATCACACCGTGCTTTCTTGATAATTCTTTCCAGAATTCGTCGACAGTGTGGTACTAGACATAAACCAAGGTCACGCACCTGACATCACGGTTATTCAAGACGGGAATGTGTCCATAGACATTACCACATACTTTAATGAGGCGATACCTCGCAGTAATGTCGACGGGTGGCTCGCTGTCGAAGTCGACTACCAAAGCCACGATGGAGACGATCTCTGCTCACACGAGGTGAACGTCTTCTCCGTCGTCGACCTGCTCGATGCCAACGCTCAAAGCGTGGAGAGCTACAGCGTGAAGGATGTACGGTTCTCGTGCCCCTTCATTAATGGAGGGACGTGTCACATGGTTGCACAGTTGTGCGCCACGGTTCGTGCGTGGAGTAACTCGACTTCGGAAGAGAGCGTGGATGTATATAACCCCGGTAGAACATGCATTCCTGTCCAATGCATTGGTGAGGAACATTTTATTGCTAATGATAACGATTGGACAATTGGACATCGGAATGTGATATGTCGCGGTGCTTTGAATGGTGACACATCTACGGAATAGTATTTATTGCTTGGAACCGGTATTGAATTATTAATGTAACGTTCTAACAATGTGTATTTCCAGTTACAGTGTGTACTATCAGTTGTCAAATAGGTAATGTCAAAGCATGGACCTATCATGGATGGACTGCGCTCGGATAGACTTCCTTTGATCTATGATGACCACCGCCTCATAAAAATTCAAGACATTCAGGTGTTTTAAACAATACGCTGTATTTCTAATGAGGCAGTGCCTTCCTCTGAATAACAAAAGAAAATCTGTTTTGAGAAATATGTCAACCGTTCAGCCTTCGCTGGGAGTTCATAGCTGATCTTATTACACACACTGGGAATTAGTTTGGAGGTGAGCGAAGGGAAATTTTGATAAAATTGTAGAAAGAATTTGGTCCGTAACGTTTTCGGACATCTCCGGACACGAAATCAATGTTGTTTCCATGGAAGGTGAAACACTCAATAAACGATTTACAAGATATTTGTAAGGAAATATGATTGCCCAATGTGCGATATTGAGGCATTTTTCTGACATGTTTTCTACCGTATTCTTGATTTATCACAAAAACGACGCAACAATATAATCTGAAATTCACAGATTCGTATCATTATAAGATGTACTACTACTGCACATGTACTTCAGTACATGAAGTGGTTCTGAAATCTTCTGCGCATGCAGATTGTATATTCCTCTAAATGCATCCAAAATTTGTCTTGCATATTTGGCGGCGGTCATCACTGGATCAAAGAACCAAACGCGTAAAATATTCTATTGTGGTATCAATGATCGCGACTGGTGTATGAATAAATTACTCTTCGTTCCGACTCCAGTTCTAACACCTTCCTGGTCAAAGCTAACAACATCTGAAAGTTTCACCAGTAGAACGATATTAAATTTGAGAACACAGATACTTGAGAGCGTGTGAATAATCAAGGATGTTTACGTATATGGAGTACCATGAGCTGTTTACTTAATGCAGATTCATTGCACTCTCCTTCTCGTCACACAAGAATGCTTTACAAAGATTTTCTCTTTGATCTCATATCTGCAATGCCGCCGATTCTCTGGATAATTTTTGCCTGGATTTGACGTATAAACAAAATCGGATGCGCAGAAGAATTTGGGGAAATCCTCACCATATATGCTTGCGCAGTTGTGACATGTAATACCTACGATGCATCTATAAAGATTCAATCGAGGAAAATTGTTACAATATGGCAAAAAGGCTCGAGACGTAATATCAAGTTGTAGTATAAAAGTCTCAATTTCCCAATGTTCCGCATTGTATTCCATTAGAAAAATTGCATGAAACGTTACTTTCAGATATTTTCCTTTCTGACAAGTAACATGAAAAACGTGTCCAACCGCGCCGAGGCTAGTATTTTCATCACAGAAAATATCAAATTTCGTGTTTGCCAGTTCTTATTAAATACATAACAAGCACTTAGTGATAAAATTAAAAATTCAGCAGCGAAAGCTGAAATGAATTCATGTATAGGAATGTGTATGACCTATTATAAAATCCAGGTGAACGTGACGCAATCGCGTATGCATCATATTGTTGAGAGCAGCTGCTAGTCATGAATATTAAGTGGCGGAATCAAACCTTGTTCAAAGGGATGGATATCCATGTACTTAAACATCCTTGGAATAATGAACTTTATTGCCTCTAAAATGTATGAAACGGTCAGAAGAACGTAGAACGCTGTGAAATACGATGGATATGTCTAAATGCATTGCTAACTGATCTTTTAGAAGGTATTTATCTATATTCACAGTGATTAATAAATGAACGCCAGATCTTATATGTGTGCTCTCTATAATGTGTACCATGCTCACCATTATGTCACTAAATTAATACTTATACTGTTTACAGAACTACAGAGCAGTTTGGAAATCTCCTCGGAACAGCTGCGAGAAGGTCTAGATCTGGTCCAGCAGACAACATACTTCAACTGGCGCTATACGAATGGTGCCAACGACGATGTGTACTTCACCATGGAGCTGTGGTATAGGACGAATAGACCCAACACCAGCTCATGTCACTCCGTAGTGGGACCTTTCTCCATCGCTCACCCTGGGGCAGTCGACAATGAGGCCGGGGATGGTGGAACGAGTTGGAGCTGGGGTCAGGCCATCGAGTTCTTTTGTTCGCCGTGGGATAGTGATATGTCGTGTTCAGACGTAGATGAGCTCTGCAGCACAGTGCACATCTTAACGAATCAGTCTGAGGGGGAACCTTTCCGAACTGTTCTCCATCAGACGGATGTATGCATACCGACGTCTTGTGTAGGTACGTTAAATAAAGACTCCCCGTGGTAGCCATGTGCTTCTGATCAGAAAGTCCCAGAATTGGCCTGACATCCCAAAATGCCTCATTCCCTTTTTCAGGCTGTAAGACAAAAATCCAACAAGAAGAAATGTCAAATTAATTTATAACACTCCAAGTCATGGCCTGACCGGGGCCGCGCCGGCAGACGAGAGCCAAATATATGCAATAGTAACAGCAACTGTGTAGGCTCGGAACGTTATGAACCGATTTTCTTTTTTAAACAGAACCCCCCCACCCACCCCCTCCAGTTTATCAGCTCTTGATCGGTTGGTTGGAAATACGAATGCAATTTTAAAGTGAATGTCAAAAATGATGTTGACAAATGATGAAACAACTCAAAACTTCATCTCTTCAATGATTGTTTCAAGTGCTGTCATACCGTGACTCTCTTGCGACTGTCCGTATCAATATTCCTGCACGATCGAACGTACACAAGTTGTATATGCTGTGAACAAAGAGAGCAAGAAGAAGATTAATAAATAGCGTGGCAAGTTAAACATTCTACAGTAATAGTATTGTGATGTACTTTACCTAATGTTGTTATTGTAATCTTATAATACAGTCATGTTGTTAACGCTTTCCAGAATTCATTGAGAACGTGACGCTAGACGTAGTCCAAGGTTTCGAACCTGACATCATGGCTATGCGAGATGGGAATGTGTCCGTAGACATTACCACGCACCTTAACTGGGCGGTACCTCGTACCGACGTCTATTGGTTGCTCGCTGTCGAAGTCGACTACCAAAGCCACGATGGAGACAACCTCTGCTCACATGATGCAGGCGTCTTCTCGGTCGTCGACTTCCTCGATGCCACCAATCAGAGCGTGGATAGCTACAGCGTGAAGGATGTACGGTTCTCGTGCCCCTTCATCAATGGAGAGACGTGTAGTATGGTTGCACAACTGTGCGCCACGGTTCATGCATGGAGGAACTCTACTTCGAAGGAGAACGTGAACTTCTACCGCCCCGGTAGTGCATGTATCCCCGTCCGATGTCTCGGTAAGAGTTCTTTTATTGTTTGCTGAAAATGATGATGATATAATGCTTGTAAAAATTATATTTCGATGGCATTGGCAGTGACACGCTTCCCGGGCATTAGGCATATTATATGGAATAAAGCTCAATATTCTTTACATTTACTATTTCGGCGAAAAGAAGAATTAGGCATATACCCAGTTTAAGTAAAGATAGCTTCTCCTTCCTGTAAATGAATGAGAAACAAGTCAGACAAATATCGTGGAACCAGAAGGATTTAAACATGCAATATACTGTTAACCGGGCAGCGAAGCAACCACGCAAACTGTTTTCAGTTCACGGACCAAGACACGATAGCATGGACACAAACACCTAACAGACTCATTCAATCTAACTCATCAATATTCACGAGTAGTCCGCCGTAAGGACCATTCGGCTAGATGTTATTGAAATGGCTTTCTTCGGGTAATTCGATTGTATGATGAATCATAAGACTACTGCATCTGTAAGCTACAAAGATAAATTCGCTCTTGTCTTCGTTAAGTTGCAAATTGAATTGTACTGCGTTGTTATACCATAGTCACTTGGAACATGTATCTAGAATAAATATTCCTGTAAGATTAAACAGACCAATGTTAGAAATACTGCACAACAACAGTCAGTATAGGGAGGCATTCTAACAACGTCTCCATGGTGACAGAGAACAGCATGCAAACAGTATTTGTGAAATCTTAAAGAATATCACACCGTGTTTTCTTGACAACGCTTTCCAGAATTCGTCGACAGTGTGGTACTAGACATAATCCAAAGTCACGCACCCTACATCATGGATATTCAAGACGGGAATGTGTCCATAGACATTACCACACACTTTAATGAGGCGATACCTTGGAGTAACGTCGATGGGTGGCTCGCTGTCGAAGTGGACTACCAAAACCACGACGGAGACGTTCTCTGCTCACATGAGGTAAGCGTCCTGTCCGTCGTCGACCTCCTCGATGCCACCAATGTGGATAGCTACAGCATGAATGACGTACGGTTTCCGTGTCCCTTCATTAATGGAGAGACGTGCCACATGGTTTCACAGCTCTGCGCCACAGTTCGCGCGTGGAGCAACTCGACTTCTGAAGAGAGCGTGGACATGTATGACCCCGGTAAAACGTGCACCCCTGTCCAATGCATCGGTGAGGAACATTTTATTGTTTGCTGATATTGACGATTGGGCATTTTCATTATCAGAATATAATATGCAACGATGATATGAATGGTTACATATACGGTACAATATCTATTACTGCAAACGTTTAAGAACCGGTATTCAAATTGTTAATGTAACGTTTTCTAATAATGTGTATAACCACTGACAGTGTGTGCTTTCAGGTATGATACAGTTAATATCAAAGCTAACAATGCCCGAAAATTCCACCCATTATACACACTATTTTTTTAGAATAAAGATCACGAGAGCACACGAATGATGCCCTGTATCGCAAACGTATGAGATAGTCACAGGAATGTAAAACGCTGTGAAAGACGATGTGTTGTTCACTGACCAGTGGGTAGGTATTTATTTATCTTTTTTGTTTCTTTTTCACCTACCTAATGCTCACCATTGTGTCAATAAGGTAATTCTTACACTGTTTACAGAATTTATCAGCCGTTTGGGAATCTCCTCGGAAAAGCTGCGAGAAGGTCTGGATCTGATTAATCACACAACAGACTTCAACTGGCCCAACTATACGAACGGTACCAACGACGATGTTTACTTCACCATCGAGCTGTGGTATAGGACGAATAGACCCAACACCAACTCATGTCACTCCGAAGTGGGACCTTTCTCTATTTCTCCCCCTGGGGCAGTCGACGATGATGTCGGGAGTTGGAGCTGGGGTCAGGCCATCGAGTTCTTTTGTTCGCCGTGGGAAAGTGATATGGCGTGCTCAGACGTAGATGAGCTCTGCAGCAAAGTGCACATCTTAACGAATCAGTCTGAGGGGGAACCTTTCCGAACTGTCCTCCATCAGACGGATGTATGCATACCGACGTCTTGTGTAGGTACGTTAAATAAAGAGTCCCCGTGGTAGCCATGTGCTTCTGATCAGAAAATCCCAGAATTGGCCTGACATCCCGATATGCCTCATTCCCTTTTTCAGGCTGTAAGACAAAAATCCAACAAGAAGAAATGTCAAATTAATTTATAACACTCCAAGTCATGGCCTGACCGGGGCCGCGCCGGCAGACAAGAGCCAAATATATGCAATAGTAACAGCAACTGTGTAGGCTCGGAACGTTATGAACCGATTTTCTTTTTTAAACAGAACCCCCCCCCCACCCCCCCCCCACCACCACCCTCCAGTTTATCAGCTCTTGATCGGTTGGTTGGAAATACGAATGCAATTTTAAAGTGAATGTCAAAAATGATGTTGACAAATGATGAAACAACTCAAGAACTTCATCTCTTCAATGATTGTTTCAAGTGCTGTCATACCGTGACTCTCTTGCGACTGTCTGTATAAATATTCCTGCACGATCAAACGTACACAAGTTGTATATGCTGTGAACAAAGAGAGCAAGAAGAAGATTAATAAATAGCGAGGCAAGTTAAACATTCTACAGTAATAGTATTGTGATGTACTTTACCTAATGTTGTTATTGTAATCTTATAATACAGTCATGTTGTTAACGCTTTCCAGAATTCATTGAGAACGTGACGCTAGACGTAGTCCAAGGTTTCGAACCTGACATCATGGCTATGCGAGATGGGAATGTGTCCGTAGACATTACCACGCACCTTAACTGGGCGGTACCTCGTACCGACGTCTATTGGTTGCTCGCTGTCGAAGTCGACTACCAAAGCCACGATGGAGACAACCTCTGCTCACATGATGCAGGCGTCTTCTCGGTCGTCGACTTCATCGATGCCACCAAGCATAGCGTGGATAGCTACAGCGTAAAAGATGTACGGTTCTCGTGCCCCTTCATCAATGGAGAGACGTGCAGTATGATTGCACAACTGTGCGTCACGGTTCATGCATGGAGGAACTTGACTTCGGAGGAGAACGTGAACTTCTACCGTCCCGGTAGTGCATGCATCCCTGTCCGATGTCTCGGTAAGAGTTCTTTTATTGTTTGCTGAAAATGATGATGATATAATGCTTGTAAAAATTATATTTCGATGGCATTGGCAGTGACACGCTTCCCGGACATTAGGCATATTATATGGAATAAAGCTCAATATTCTTTACATTTACTATTTCGGCGAAAAGAAGAATTAGGCATATACCCAGTTTAAGTAAAGATAGCTTCTCCTTCCTGTAAATGAATGAGAAACAAGTCAAACAAATATCGTGGAACCAGAAGGATTTAAACATGCAATCTACTGTTAACCGGGCAGCGAAGCAACCACGCAAACTGTTTTCAGTTCACGGACCAAGACACGATAGCATGGACACAAACACCTAACAGACTCATTCAATCTAACTCATCAATATTCACGAGTAGTCCGCCGTAAGGACCATTCGGCTAAATGTTATTGAAATGGCTTTCTTCGGGTAATTCGATTGTATGATGAATCATAAGAATACTGCATCTGTAAGCTACAAAGATAAATTCGCTCTTTGTCTTCGTTAAGTTGCAAATTGAATTGTACTGCGTTGTTATACCATAGTCACTTGGAACATGTATCTAGAATAAATATTCCTGTAAGATTAAACAGACCAATGTTAGAAATACTGCACAACAACAGTCAGTATAGGGAGGCATTCTAACAACGTCTCCATGGTGACAGAGAACAGCATGCAAACAGTATTTGTGAAATCTTAAAGAATATCACACCGTGTTTTCTTGACAACGCTTTCCAGAATTCGTCGACAGTGTGGTACTAGACATAATCCAAAGTCACGCACCCTACATCATGGATATTCAAGACGGGAATGTGTCCATAGACATTACCACACACTTTAATGAGGCGATACCTCGAAGTAACGTCAATGGGTGGCTCGCTGTCGAAGTGGACTACCAAAACCACGACGGAGACGTTCTCTGCTCACATGAGGTAAGCGTCCTCTCCGTCGTCGACCTCATCGATGCCACCAATGTGGATAGCTACAGCATGAATGACGTACGGTTTCCGTGTCCCTTCATTAATGGAGATACGTGCCACATGGTTTCACAGCTCTGCGCCACAGTTCGCGCGTGGAGTAACTCGATTTCTGAAGAGAGCGTGGACATGTATGACCCCGGTAAAACGTGCACCCCTGTCCAATGCATCGGTGAGGAACATTTTATTGTTTGCTGATATTGACGATTGGGCATTTTTATTATCAGAATGTAATATGCCACGATGATATGAATGGTTACATATACGGTACAATATCTATTACTGCAAACGTTTAAGAACCGGTATTCAAATTGTTAATGTAACGTTTTCTAATAATGTGTATAACCACTGACAGTGTGTGCTTTCAGGTATGATACAGTTAATATCAAAGCTAACAATGCCCGAAAATTCCACCCATTATACACACTATTTTTTTAGAATAAAGATCACGAGAGCACACGAATGATGCCCTGTATCGCAAACGTATGAGATAGTCACAGGAATGTAAAACGCTGTGAAAGACGATGTGTTGTTCACTGACCAGTGGGTAGGTATTTATTTATCTTTTTTGTTTCTTTTTCACGTACGTCATGCTCACCATTGTGTCAATAAGGTAATTCTTACACTGTTTACAGAATTTATCAGCCGTTTGGGAATCTCCTCGGAAAAGCTGCGAGAAGGTCTGGATCTGATTAATCACACAACAGACTTCAACTGGCCCAACTATACGAACGGTACCAACGACGATGTTTACTTCACCATCGAGCTGTGGTATAGGACGAATAGACCCAACACCAACTCATGTCACTCCGAAGTGGGACCTTTCTCTATTTCTCCCCCTGGGGCAGTCGACGATGATGTCGGGAGTTGGAGCTGGGGTCAGGCCATCGAGTTCTTTTGTTCGCCATGGGAAAGTGATATGGCGTGCTCAGACGTAGATGAGCTCTGCAGCAAAGTGCACATCTTGACGAATCAGTCTCAGGGGGAACCTTTTCGAACTGTCCTCCATCAAACGGATGTGTGCATACCAACGTCTTGTGTAGGTACGTTATCTCCTTTAGCCCTGTAAGTGCCACACAATTCGCTGCTCAATGCAATTTGTGAGTATTACCTTAAAGTGCAACACTGATCCATTCAAACGTTAAAGGGCATGTACTGTACTGGGAAGTCAAAAAGCCTTCAAAATGTAATTGGTAGCAATCATCTTGCCAATGGTCTTAAATTCATGTATTTTCTATTTTAGAAGCTTGCTGAAAGTTATTTGCCCTGAAATGATCTACATTTGGAGTAGTGAGTGATTAAATCATATATCCTCAAAATGTTCGGGCCGAACGTTTTGAGGATTAATCATTAATTACTCCATATGTGGATCATTTGAGGGCAAATAACTTTCAGCAAGCTTCTAAAATAGACAATACATGAATTTAAGACTATTGGCAAGAAGATTGCTAACAATTACATTTTGAAGGATTTTTTGCCTTCCCAGTACAGTATATGCCCTTTAAATCCCCATGGTAGTCATGTACTCGTTAGTAGAAAATCCCAGAATTGGCCTGGCATCCCGGTATGGCGTTTGGTTGGCTGGGGTAGTGGTTATGCCTCCAGTTTCCTTGCATCCCGGTATGGCGTTTGATTGGCTGGGATAGTGGTTATGCCTCCAGTTTCCTTGCATCCCGGTATGGCGTTTGGTTGGCTGGGGTAGTGGTTATCTCTCCAGTTTCCTTGCATCGTGGATAATCGACACATATGACTCGGAAATGCTCACTAAAATGACGATAAATTATTGATACCTATCATGCCTAAAGACGTAAATGCTGCGATACAGGTGTCGTTTCGTAAATTGTTCGTGCACTTTTTTAACAATGGAGATTGTGAACAAATATGTTGATAAATGATGAATCAAGTATAGATTTTAGCTCATTAATCATTCAATATGTGATATTGCTTGTCATACCGTGGCTCACTTCCGACGTTTTGTATACATATTCATGCAAAATCGAACCTACGGAGTTTATTTTTAAAAAAAAATGTTTGAAGGAAGGTAGCAGCAGGTAGATTTTAAACAGCGTGCCAGGTGAAAAAAAAAAATATGTTTGTGATGTTCTTTGCTAATTTTCTTACTTATTTTCTTAGTTATTTTCTTAAACAACGCTTTCCAGAATTCGTTGAGAACGTGACTCTAGATGCAATCCAAGCTTACGCACCGGATATCACGGCTATTCAAGACGGGAGTATGTCCATAGATATTACCACGTACTTTAAGTGGGCGGTACCTCGCACTGATGTCAATTGGTCGCTCGCTGTTGAAGTCGGCTACCAAAGCCACGATGGAGACAGCCTCTGCTCACATGATGCAGGCGTCTTCTCGGTCGTCGACCTCCTCGATGCCACCAAGCAGAGCGTGGAGAGCTACAGCGTGAAGGATGTACGGTTCTCGTGCCCCTACATCAATGGAGAGACGTGCAGTATGGTTGCACAACTGTGCGCCACGGTTCATGCATGGAGGAACTCGACTTCGAATGAGAACTTTTACCGTCCCGGTAGTGCATGCATCCCCGTCCGATGTCTCGGTAAGAGTTCTCTTATTCTTAATTGATAATGACGATGACACAATGCTCAAAAGAATTTATATCTCGATGGTATTAACAGTAACATGCGTCCCAGATGTCAGTACATGACATGGAGGAAAGCTCGATATTTTTATAACAACGTTTACTATGCACTTGATGGTGTTTTCCAATAAGATGCTCATATCAAGAAGGTAATAAACCTCTTTCCCTTGCCATTTTTACACCCTGGTAAATTTCGCGTAGATTACTGACAACTACGAAAAAAAAATGTAACACTTGATTCTACCATGCACTTGGAGCCAATGATGATTCTTTTTAAAGGGCAGTCCGTTTGCCCAAGTCATGAAACTCGCAGGAAAATGAGCAGTATGCCGTAACAGTAACGTGTGTGAAATTTCACAGTTATAGATTTACGAACCTCCTCGGGAAAAGTGAAATACTGTCCTTGTTTACGTTTTAAACGTATCTTACATCATGTACATAGTCTACATTTATAGTCGTATTGCCCCAGTCAGTTCGCGATGCGTCGGGTAGCGGGCATTGCACCCACTGAACGAATACACCGTGGTGCGGACAGTGGTCTCCAGTCTCTAGGTTGCAAGAACCAGGAGACAGGGCCGTCACCAGCTTTTTTCTAGGGGGGTGCTTTTTATGAAAAAAAAACCCCACAAAAACACAAAAAACAACGTATTAACTCAATTTCATGCAGTTATATAGCCCGCCGGCCAGATTGGATCCCTACCCCCCCCCTCCAGTTTTGTTTTGTTTTGTTTTGTTTTTGGTTTTTTTTTCTGTTTTTGTTTGTTTTTTGGTTTTTTTTGGTTCTGAAGGGGGGTGCGTTCGCACCCTACGCACTCCCTCCGGGCGACGGCCCTGGGAGATTTTGGGCGACCCGTCCGAAACCTCTCCGAATTTTAGCAATCGCTTTAATTCCGCTCAAAATCATTTTACAGTTCTGTTATTGAGAGCGAAGATCTCAGACAGTATTTTCATCTATTCCCGTAATTTTTTACACAATTATGTGGGTTTTTTTTTTTTTTTTTTTTTTTACCTACATAAGGACTTACCCGTATCGGGGTAGCATGGAAGAAGTTAAATGCTAAATATGTTACTCATTGCGGATATAATTTAGCTAGTGATAATCGTTTGTCTCGCAACGTATGGTCAAGAAGGAATCTAAACACATCACGACGTTTCGTGCGCCATTGCAAAACTTCAAGTGTAATACAAAATTGTATTAATAAACAAGGGGTTTAAAACAATACTCTTTGGTCAGTGCAGCGCATTAACCGAGACCCGGTCATAAACGGCTGACGCGGCTCGCAACGTCGGGCGGTAACAAGTTACCAACAAAGGACAAAGGAAAAAGCACACTGGCACTTTAACAACGTGTCCATGGTGACGAAGAATATGATACAAAACAATATTTATGATGTCGTATAGAATATCATATGGTGTTCACTCATCAATGCTTTCTAGAAATCGTCGAGAGTGTGGTATTGGACGTAATCCAAGGTCACGCACCCGACATCACGGCTATTCAAGACGGGAATGTGTCCATAGACATTACCACACACTTTAATAAGGCGATACCTCAGAGTAACGTCGATGGGTGGCTCGCTGTCGAAGTCGACTACCAAAGCGACGATGGAGACAATCTCTAATCACATGATGCAGGCGCCTTCTCCGTCGTCGATATCCTCGCTGCCACCGATCAAAGCGTGAAGAGCTACAGCGTGAGGGATGTACGATTCTCGTGCCCCTTCATTAATGGAGGGACGTGTCACATCATTGCACAACTGTGCGCCACTGTTCGCACGTGGAGGAACAAGACTTGGGAAGAGACCGTGGACGTATATGAACCCGGTAAAACGTGCAACCCCGTTGAATGCATCGGTGAGGAAAATTTTATTGTTTGATGATAATGACGATGGGACTTTCTTTTAAATCAGAATGTGATAATCATGTCGTGATAGTATTGTGGCGAAAACCGGGTTTGTGGAAGAGAGAGTGAAAGATCTAGTAGAATGGGAGGAGGGGAGTGCATCCGTAGTTATCTGTGTGTTGTTGTTTGCTGTTATCCACCGTCATCACCAGCATGCGCACCTCCATCCGGGCTTCACTGCCGCACCAGCCTCATCACCCATCACTTCACTTCACTCAACTCCACAGACTCTTGGTAGCGAGCGGTCCATAAAGCAACAGTGGAATCGTTCAGTCAGCCAATCAAACCCATACCATACCCCACCTTACACTAAGGGTCAGAACCATAATTAAATGCGTGAAACTTGCGTTTATAATTCTATTTCTATTTTAATAAGTCAAACACACAGGATACTAGCACAGCATATACATATAGATACATCGTCACACCTTCATAAAATCAGTTTGTTAGTTACGTATATTTACATGCCTTAACTACCTAATCATTTACGTTCCCTGGACATTACCCTCCCATAGCCTACTCCCTCTTTACGGGGACACCAAAAAGAACCTTTGGGTCACTATTTCTGTCTTCTCCGGCGTAATGTCGATATAGTGCGTGGTCATTACTGCCACGATTCTGGGATGCTGAAACCCTAAATGTTGCCTTAGTTCGCTGTCTGTAGGCAGCGGCTCGGGTTCCCTAAGAGTAGCCGTGAGCACTATAGGAGTGGACTCCGCCTCTTCCCCGTTCCTAGTGTATACCTCGCTCGCCATGGCTGGGATGCTTCCTCCTTCGTCTCCGTGGAGAGAACTGATTTGATACCACCTTTCTACCCATATCTATATGTTCCCTTCTTATGTTAAGTCATAGTTTTCTTGCCTCACCCGGGTGTCAAATTCCAATGAATCCTATAAAAATAAAAAGGAAGACACCCGGGGGACGTTGCTCTCATTTGTCTTGGACATTCCAGTAAATATAATAAAAATAAAAGTAAAGTATCCGGTGAAGGTTATTTTTGGCTCCTACCGGGGAAAAGTAGTTTTTGTCGTATTTGTTTTTGGTAATTACTAGCTGGGTCCAACCCGAAGTGATCGTGGGAACGCAGGTCCCAACTTACCCTTTGTCTTAAAGGTAAATATGGAACTGGTATCCATCGGAGAAAAGTGGGTGGCAACTTCAAAAGGGACCCTCCTATTATACATAACTTAAAAAGTGGGTAACAACTTCAAAAGGGAGCTTAACAAGTGTAACAACTTTAAAAAAAAAAGGAAACCATTATCACTACACCACTTGATCGCGGGAGTATTGAGCTATTTTCTAAAGGAACACTTTGCCCACCCGTCCTCACGTGTTTACTCCTTTCGGAGGCTCTTTCTTGGGATATTTAAAATGTAGCGGCTTAGTCTTTTAGACCCTTATTATCCGGTACCGAGTAAACAACTTTTAATGTAGAGGAATACTCGTTAATGGACATGATGGAGCCGTTGTTTACTCACCGGATTGGTCTTAAGATTGTCAACAAAAGTCGGTGTAACTCCTGACGGTCTTGCGTCTTACCCCCCCCCCCCCCCTCTTTTTGGCTTCTTAATGTACATGAGTCTATGTAGATGCCCATGATTTGTTTTTGTAACACTATGAATGGTGACCCATCTTTGAAATACTATCTACTACTGCAAAAGTTTGGGAACCTGTATTGAATTACAATGTGTATAACCATTGACAGTTTGTGATATTATAGTTATCACACAGGTAATGTCTAAATTAACAACGTCTGAAAATTTTATTCGTATGTAGACAGTAACTTTGAGAATAAACAGATACATAAGAGCACATGAATGATGCCCTGTATCATCTCGCGAATGTATGAGACAGAGCGATGTAAAGCGCAGAGAAACACCATGGATGTGACGAAATGCGTTGCTCACTGACCAATATGTAGGTATTTATTTAACTCTCTTTATATGCAAAACACAAATAAACGCTTGAACTTATGATTGGTGTGCAATTAACCATGCCCACAATTGTGTCACTAATTCAATGTTTTTAGAATTTACCAGCCGTATGGAAATCTCTTCGCAACACCTGCGAGAAGGGCTGGATATGGTTAATCACACAACATACTTCAACTGGCCCAATTATACGAACGGTGCCAACGACGATGTGTACTTCACCATCGAGCTGTGGTATAGGACGAATAGACCCAACACCAGCTCATGTCACTCCGTAGTGGGACCTTTCTCCATCGCTCACCCTGGGGCAGTCGACAATGAGGCCGGGGATGGTGGAACGAGTTGGAGCTGGGGTCAGGCCATCGAGTTCTTTTGTTCGCCATGGGAAAGTGATATGTCGTGTTCAGACGTAGATGAGCTCTGCAGCACAGTGCACATCTTAACGAATCAGTCTGAGGGGGAACCTTTCCGAACTGTTCTCCATCAGACGGATGTATGCATACCGACGTCTTGTGTAGGTACGTTAAATAAAGAGTCCCCGTGGTAGTCATGTGCTTCTGATCAGAAAATCCCAGAATTGGCCTGACATCCCGATATGCCTCATTCCCTTTTTCAGGCTGTAAGACAAAAATCCAACAAGAAGAAATGTCAAATTAATTTATAACACTCCAAGTCATGGCCTGACCGCGGGGCCGCGCCGGCAGACAAGAGCCAAATATATGCAATAGTAACAGCAACTGTGTAGGCTCGGAACGTTATGAACCGATTTTCTTTTTTAAACAGAACCCCCCCCCCCCCCCCCACCCAACCCCCCTCCAGTTTATCAGCTCTTGATCGGTTGGTTGGAAATACGAATGCAATTTTAAAGTGAATGTCAAAAATGATGTTGACAAATGATGAAACAACTCAAAAACTTCATCTCTTCAATGATTGTTTCAAGTGCTGTCATACCGTGACTCTCTTGCGACTGTCTGTATAAATATTCCTGCACGATCAAACGTACACAAGTTGTATATGCTGTGAACAAAGAGAGCAAGAAGAAGATTAATAAATAGCGAGGCAAGTTAAACATTCTACAGTAATAGTATTGTGATGTACTTTACCTAATGTTGTTATTGTAATCTTATAATACAGTCATGTTGTTAACGCTTTCCAGAATTCATTGAGAACGTGACGCTAGACGTAGTCCAAGGTTTCGAACCTGACATCATGGCTATGCGAGATGGGAATGTGTCCGTAGACATTACCACGCACCTTAACTGGGCGGTACCTCGTACCGACGTCTATTGGTTGCTCGCTGTCGAAGTCGACTACCAAAGCCACGATGGAGACAACCTCTGCTCACATGATGCAGGCGTCTTCTCGGTCGTCGACTTCCTCGATGCCACCAATCAGAGCGTGGATAGCTACAGCGTGAAGGATGTACGGTTCTCGTGCCCCTTCATCAATGGAGAGACGTGTAGTATGGTTGCACAACTGTGCGCCACGGTGCATGCATGGAGGAACTCTACTTCGAAGGAGAACGTGAACTTCTACCGCCCCGGTAGTGCATGTATCCCCGTCCGATGTCTCGGTAAGAGTTCTTTTATTGTTTGCTGAAAATGATGATGATATAATGCTTGTAAAAATTATATTTCGATGGCATTGGCAGTGACACGCTTCCCGGGCATTAGGCATATTATATGGAATAAAGCTCAATATTCTTAACATTTACTATTTCGGCGAAAAGAAGAATTAGGCATATACCCAGTTTAAGTAAAGATAGCTTCTCCTTCCTGTAAATGAATGAGAAACAAGTCAGACAAATATCGTGGAACCAGAAGGATTTAAACATGCAATATACTGTTAACCGGGCAGCGAAGCAACCACGCAAACTGTTTTCAGTTCACGGACCAAGACACGATAGCATGGACACAAACACCTAACAGACTCATTCAATCTAACTCATCAATATTCACGAGTAGTCCGCCGTAAGGACCATTCGGCTAGATGTTATTGAAATGGCTTTCTTCGGGTAATTCGATTGTATGATGAATCATAAGACTACTGCATCTGTAAGCTACAAAGATAAATTCGCTCTTGTCTTCGTTAAGTTGCAAATTGAATTGTACTGCGTTGTTATACCATAGTCACTTGGAACATGTATCTAGAATAAATATTCCTGTAAGATTAAACAGACCAATGTTAGAAATACTGCACAACAACAGTCAGTATAGGGAGGCATTCTAACAACGTCTCCATGGTGACAGAGAACAGCATGCAAACAGTATTTGTGAAATCTTAAAGAATATCACACCGTGTTTTCTTGACAACGCTTTCCAGAATTCGTCGACAGTGTGGTACTAGACATAATCCAAAGTCACGCACCCTACATCATGGATATTCAAGACGGGAATGTGTCCATAGACATTACCACACACTTTAATGAGGCGATACCTCGGAGTAACGTCGATGGGTGGCTCGCTGTCGAAATGGACTACCAAAACCACGACGGAGACGTTCTCTGCTCACTTGAGGTAAGCGTCCTCTCCGTCGTCGACCTCCTCGATGCCACCAATGTGGATAGCTACAGCATGAATGACGTACGGTTTCCGTGTCCCTTCATTAATGGAGATACGTGCCACATGGTTTCACAGCTCTGCGCCACAGTTCGCGCGTGGAGCAACTCGACTTCTGAAGAGAGCGTGGACATGTATGACCCCGGTAAAACGTGCACCCCTGTCCATTGCATCGGTGAGGAACATTTTATTGTTTGCTGATATTGACGATCGGGCATTTTTATTATCAGAATGTAATATGCCACGATGATATGAATGGTTACATATACGGTACAATATCGATTACTGCAAACGTTTCAGAACCGGTATTCAAATGGTTAATGTAACGTTTTCTAACAATGTGTATAACCACTGACAGTGTGTGCTTTCAGGTATGATACAGTTAATATCAAAGCTAACAATGCCCGAAAATTCCACCCATATATACACACTATTTTTTAGAATAAACAGATCACGAGAGCACACGAATGATGCCCTGTATCGCAAACGTATGAGATAGTCACAGGAATGTAAAACGCTGTGAAAGACGATGTGTTGCTCACTGACCAGTGGGTAGGTATTTATTTATATTTTTGTTTGTTTTTCACGTACGCCATGCTCACCATTGTGTCAATAAGGTAATTCTTACACTATTTACAGAATTTATCAGCCGTTTGGGAATCTCCTCGGAAAAGCTGCGAGAAGGTCTGGATCTGATTAATCACACAACAGACTTCAACTGGCCCAACTATACGAACGGTACCAACGAAGATGTTTACTTCACCATCGAGCTGTGGTATAGGACGAATAGACCCAACACCAACTCATGTCACTCCGAAGTGGGCCCTTTCTCTATTTCTCCCCCTGGGGCAGTCGACGATGATGTCGGGAGTTGGAGCTGGGGTCGGGCCATCGAGTTCTTTTGTTCGCCGTGGGAAAGTGATATGTCGTGTTCAGACGTAGATGAGCTCTGCAGCAAAGTGCACATCTTAACGAATCAGTCTGAGGGGGAACCGTTCCGAACTGTCCTCCATCAGACAGATGTATGCATACCGACGTCTTGTGTAGGTATGTTAAACCAATCACCGCTTACTATTGGAGTATCAGACAAACTGCTGCTAAATGGGATTTATGTGCACAAGAAGTTAAATCCCCGTGGTAGTTACATGCACGTGATTAGAATATTACAGAATGGGCATATGACCTGGGAAAGGGGGAGGGGATTACGTTCCATTGTCCGTGCAACGTGGATAATAAAAAAAAAATGATTAAAAAATGATGTTGATAAATGATGAAATAAATGTAAATTTTAAATCTTCAATCGATGGCTAAATTGACAATTATGTGTTTTGAAGGAAGCGAGTGACAGGGAGATTATACAACAGCGTGGCAAGTGAAATCAGTTATTTTTAACACTTTCCAGAATTCGTTGAAAACGTGACTCTAGACGTAATGCAAGGTGTCGAACCTGACATCATGGCTATTCAAGACGGGAATGTGTCCATAGACATAACCACGCACCTTAACTGGGCGGTGCCTCGCACCGATGTCAATTGGTCGCTCGCTGTCGAAGTCGACTACCAAAGCCACGATGGAGACAACCTCTGCTCACATGATGTAGGCGTCTTCTCGGTCGTCGACCCCCTCGATGCCACCAAGCAGAGTGTGGAGAGCTACAGCGTGAATGATGTACGGTTTTCGTGCCCCTTCATCAATGGAGAGACGTGTAGTATGCTTGCACAACTGTGCGCCACGGTTCATGCATGGAGGAACTCTACTTCGAAGGAGAACGTGAACTTCTACCGTCCCGGTGGTGCATGTATCCCAGTCCGATGCATTGGTAAGCGTTATTTTATTGTTAGATGGTAATAATGGCTTTTAAGAATTTATGTCTCCGTTGCACTGGCGGTGACACGCTTCCCGGATGTCAGCCATGGTATGAAATAAAACTCAGTATTCCTATAAGAACATTTACTATGTTTGTTTTTATCACGATGGTGTTCTCCAACAAGATGCTCATGTTAAAAAGGTGATAACCCCTTTCCCTTGCCTGTTATACACACGTTTAGACCTCATCGGTGGTATTTCATTGGAAGTATTGTCATCTGAGATCAACGGGAGCCAGATGATCGACACCGAGGTACACATAGCGACCTACTTCAACTGGCCTCCCCATAACGACTGGAGCATCGGCTTCCATCTCTGGCTTCAGACCCGCTACTCTGACCGATGTCACATGGATGCTGGTCCCTTCTCACTGGCTGAGCATCAGATTGCAAGGAACGAAACTGTCAGTTCTCTACTTGATCATGTTGATCACCTACGATTTTCATGCGACGCCGCTAATGGGACGACTTGTGAGAATGTGACCTGGTTGTGCGGCGAAGTTAAAGTCTCAAGGGATTCATCAACGAGTTTGCCCGACACGTTTTTCCTACCTGGGATAGATTGCCTACAGATGGAATGCATTGGTACGCCCAGCGAGATCCTTTCCGATTTTTGTATTATACAAACACGGCTAAACTGCTTTTGTACGTGTCTGTCTGAATATGCATCAAGTAAAAAGTAACATCAACGCGTTAGTAATTTTATATTGCTGCTCTTTATCGTATCAACCCATAAATAAACATATTCAATATACAATTGACCGCAACCACGCATACACACACACACACACACACACACACATGCACACACACACATTTGATATTTTCAGGTAGGTGTGGTATTTACTGTCCAAATAGGTCACCATATAAGAAATGAAAGAAATACATATTTAAAGGTTAAATGGGCAATGGTCAGCAACATAACGGTTACACACATCAATCTTTTATGTTCATCTTTAGTTCCAAATGCGACTACAGAACCAAAGACTACCTTATCGCCAGGCCTTGAGATGGCCTGGGCAGTGATTTCTCTGGCCGACAGGGGCGCGCAGGTCAACGCGTCCACAGACGAACGCACCGACATCGTCCTCCAGCTCGAGTCGGCTTTTGAGGAACTTCTCACTAGCGGTCTCGATGAGTATGTTCACATTGTTCAAGATGACATGGGTGAGTAAACGTACATGTCATTGCTCATTCAACCAGGATGATATCTTACCTTTGGACACATATTTCATTCAATTTCTTGAAGAGCACCTTCAACTTGTTTTGCACCATTGAGGCATTTTCCACTCGTGAAACACCCCATTTCCTTAGGGCAGTATGGATGGAGATGGCAGAGATTGAGTTAAATTAAGTGTTATGCATAACCTTTTACTGCTCGACCGCCACATTACAATGCCATAACAGTTGTACCAATTCTGCTAATTTCTAAAGTTTATAACAGTTATTTTTTCTTGCCTAATCTTAGTGTGTCAGATGTGTGTCAATCGGTTCATCTCATCTCTCTGCTTTTATTGACAATAACTTGTTATGAAATCGGACTACTCCTTCAACTCTTGATGTGCCAAGTTTATTATGTTTAGCCAGTAATATTGGTTGATGTTTCTTACCCAGAACTGCACGCACAGCCGCTAGAGGAGAACACAGTGGACGAATCCCTGACTGTGTATTTCTCGATGACGGTCTCTATTCCAAGACGCCGCCCAAGCGTCACAGTCCCTGTTTCGTCACTCTTACGTACAGGTAAGAAGGGGGCATCGTGCATTTCGCAGCGGTTTCTTGCATAGGAATCGAAGGAGAGGGGGGACGTGTGTGGAGGGGGTTGGTGAGGGACGGGGTGAGGTGATGTGTGAATGGAGCAGGTTGATCCACCATGCACATGCATGACTGTTCAAACAATCCAAATTTTTAACCGCATTTTTTGCCGGCACATTCCCAAAGCGTCACCCTATTCTGCGGATCTCACTCTTTCTTAATTTCCTGATCCATCACCAAGATCACGGCATAAATCTAAGAAAATACACAAACTTGTGTCTAAACTAATACTCCTTGCATTTACTATGCGTACCCATGTTACCGAGAGAGATGCAATAGCATTCAGGTGCAAAATCCATTAGGATTAAAATCTTCCCAATTTTGTTCCTCAAACACTCGTCTTGAGATCTAGCCATCGGGCATCCTCGGTGGTCTAGTGGTATGACACCTGTCTAGTAATCAGGAGGTTATAGGTTCGATCCCCACCCGAGTCCGGGTGATTTTTAATCACAGTGACTCAAATGCACTAAACATATGGTGCTTATATACGTCGGTGAAGGGCACATATAAAGATCATTCTTTAAAACTCATCTTGAGATGTTTTGTTTCATACAGTTGGACAAGGAAAATGATCGAAGCAAAATTTTGACATTTTCTTTTCTGCACTGATGTTATATCTATTATTGTGTATTTTCCTGATAATCCTATAATAGATCAACTAGGGCTTGTCGATGGGATTTGTTTAACAAAGAAAAGATCTTTAACGAATCATATGAAAATGTGTCTCGATCAACAATATTAAGTATGTTTTGTCTTGCTGATGGAACTCACCAGTGACATTCTTACATTTTGATTTCCTCTTCGTTTCAAGGTTCTGCTGACAATGTATCTGCTGTTTTCGCGCTTTTGAATAAAGACATCTTCGTAGACCTGAATACTTCATTGGTCGGGCACAACAGGTATTGTTGTTTAAATCGGTTTTTATCAAAGGCTTTAACGTTGGTAAAGGGACAAGAAGCGCGAGGTTAAAACCACTGCTTACCATGCTTATACAAGTTGCTTTTTGTGGTCAGAACGCTGAAACTAGGAATTTATCATCTGGAAATGCTAAAAGAGGTTATATGAAACATATCCAGCTTTTCCTGAATTATGCAAAGTAAGTGCAAATGTATGATTTTGGCCAAAAAAAATAATTCTTTGATTTTCTATTTTACGCACAATTAGAGTCATGAAGACAATTAATTTTTACTTTTTTCTTCTTCATAATGGATATTATTCTGAGCTACTATTTTGCTAAATGTTTTTTTAAAAAATAATTTTCCTTTCACCATGTTTCTGTCAGCCCTCCACTCCTGAATTCTGACATTCTTTCTATCGTGATACACGGAATTGATACCACCTATCTCCCGGAAAACATCGACCTGAGTTTTCCGCTTATTGAGGTGAGAACAAAGAGTTTGTTAGACACTGTTAGATGTGAAACGTTAGTGAAAATATTAAAAAGGAATGTCACATTTTTACCTATTAGAACGATAAAAACAAAAGAAACATGAAGAGAGAGACAGAAAGAGAGAATGGGAAAGGAAGGAAAACAAAATGCATGGCCTTAATCAAGGAAATCGAACATGGATAAAAGAACATGAGAAGGAGATACAGGCATCACAACAGAGGTAAAGGAAGAGAGAGTAAAGGAAAGACAAATGAAGGAGTGGTCAAAAACATCGTGGGAGCTGGGAGGAAAACAGGCAACATGGAATGGTCACACACTGATGGTGGAGATAAGGAAACGTTTAAGAATTATTTAACAAAACCTGAATGATATTGATACTAATATAAACGGATTGTGATAACCTGATTATTAATTTCATTATATCATCAACAGATATACGACGACGGATATGCCCCGGCATGTGCCTTCATGCAGTATAGGTAACTGAAGGTTGAATTCGTTTATCCTTTGTCGTGTTTATGAATTGTTTTAAATTGACTTCTTAGTATTGAATGCACATTATGTGCATGATCATGACTTCTGTCGTTTCAACCAAGAAGGCTAAAAAAACTATGAGATCTTTTGACTGAGATAATCTGAACGTTATTAGGTAAGCCTCGTAACCAGTCATCTGATTCGTACAATTCACGGTTGTTGTTTTGCTGATAAAACACCTTGAATATAATTGTTACCATGGTTTGCACATCTGTGAACACTCTGTTGATTGTCTGTAACAGACTGAAAGTAACATTACATCATTTAAATCAGCATATGACATATTTTGCATAACCTGATATTAATTCCCCGTTTTGCCTTGCTTCTTTACACTTTTTTTTTTATAGCAATGATGACATAGAGTGGTCTACAAGAGGATGTACAACCTACGTTATCGCTGACAGGAGTGATGTCATCGAATGTTCATGCAACCATCTGACCAATTTCGCCATCCTTATGTTGCCTGATAATGACGTAAGAGTATTATCATTTTCATTATGTGATTTGATTCCCAGTCAGGCAGCATGAAGAGTAAAAAACTATTAAAGATAATGTAAGCCAGTTGCAAGAACAGACAGGAAGTATATTCCCTCACTCTCACCACCTCAACTCTCCCCCTCTTGCTCCCCCTCATGCTCCCCCTCTTTCTCGAATCTCTCTTATTCCTCCCCTGTCTTTCTGTCTACATTCGTTTGAAATTCTCTCTATCTTTTTCTCTCTCTCTTCGTTGTCCTTTTTCTTTCACTCTCTCCCTTTTTTAAGTTGCCTCCCTCTCTTCTCTCCTTGTCCCCCCTCTATATATCTCTCTCTCCGTCTCCCCCCCTCTCTCTCCCCCCCCTCTCTCTCTCTCTCTCTCTTTCTCTCTTTCTCTATTTTCCGTCTCCCCCTCTATCTCTCCTCTGTTATCGTTCATTCCTCCTTTCTTTCCCTCCTCATATCACCGTCAGCAGAACTCGGCGGCCGACAATGCTCGTCTATCCGTCCTCACGTACCTTGGCTGCTCAGTCTCAATCGCTTGTCTCACCGTCTCTCTCATCATCATAGCCTGCTCCAGGTACTCCATAAAATATCTCATTTAGTCATTTAAGTTAGGGTAACCATCATAACTATAGCCCAAATATAATAAACAACACATGACTTTCCTATATAATATGGTTTTGAACAAAGCTGAAGAGCCAAAATTGAATGCTTTGTTACAATGGTCACGGGCGTTTTAGATGATGATGTGTGCAAGTTCCATCTTCCTGCCCCACGGGACGCCACAAGCATGTTTCCGGTACCCCTGAAGTAAGAATGAACTCCACCCTCCCCACCCCCACCCCCTCATTGAACACACCCCATTTGCTTCAATTAATGTAACGTCCTTTGACGCTTCATATCCATTGCGTCCTACTTTCACAGAATTTCCACGACTCGCATGTTTCTGATCAAGAACCAGATCATTGCGACGTTGATGGCGCTCCTCATCTTCATTGCTGGTGTTGGGACGGCTACATCTATCCCGGTACGTGGGTCTGGATGAGTGTTGCTAAATCTGCGTTTTGACCATAGTTTCCGGCTTTTTAATAGCCGGAAAAAGTGCTTCAAAGCTATATCACAATTTTTGTAATAAATGAGAAAAGGTGTATTTTGAAGAACTTCCGCCAAGGTCTTGTGTTTCAGTGCTGATCTTAATGGCAAAGTGGTGTGTTCTACGCAGAGCAGTCCAAAGGCTGAATTCTCAGATGTTATGCCTTATTGGATTCAAGAAAAGTTATGCAAAACGGTATTTGGGCCTTTGTACCATCTTCGTCCCCTGCATGTGAAGTTTTCTTCTTTCTAATCAGGCCTCTGATAAAGCCATTGTCTCTGACTTCCTCCGGGGAATTCTTACACTTTGGTCTTCGGGGGAAGGAGGGTATGATTTAATTGCAGAGGGAGCAATGTCGCTTGCCCAGTTCTCTTAATGGCATCAATACTTTTGTGAGCGTCACAGATATCAGCAAAACAAAGAAAAAAAAGTCTTCCAAGTAAAATATCTCAGCTGCACGCAAATTCACGCAAAACACTGTTAGTGATAACTACACAACGTAAGATACAATTAACTGTACTGGGAAAACAAAAAAGCCTTCAAAAAGTGATCGTCAAATGGTCTTAAATTTATGTATTGTCCATTTTACTTGCTGAAGTTATTTGCACTCAAATGATCCACATTTGGAGTAATTAGTGATGTTCGTGTTGTTTCTCCTTCCAAACACTTCCTTGCTCTGATTTGATTTTATCATTTGAATGATTTAAAAACTTTGTTATTCACCCTTTATCTATTTCGGGTTCAACTCTAAATAAGTCCAACTTTACTTCTATGTTCACTCCACATTCTCACAAAATTTATTTGTGTTTTTTCATTATCTTATGTGTAAATACTGTCATGTTTTGTTACCTTTTGCTGTTTATTATGAAGAATGAGATAAATTAATTCAAACTTTGATTCAATTTGCCTCTGCAGGTGCTGTGCGGGGTGGTGGCAGGTGTGGCCCACTACTCCTTCATGGCTATGTTAGTTTGGATGTTGCTCCAAGGACTCTACATCCTTCTTCAGCTCCAGGTCAGGATCCTCAATAAGTTCCGCATCAAGATCTGGCAGTATGCACTGTGTGGATGGGGTATGTGCTCTCTCTGTTACTCCCCCCCTCTCTCTCTCTCTCTCTCTGCCTCACTGCCCACCTATCTATCTGTCTCTCTGTCACCCCCTCTGTATCTCTCTCTCTCTCTGCCTCACCATGCTCACTGCCCCCTGTCTATCTGTCTCCCTGTCTCTCTGTCACCCCCTCTGTATATCTCTCTCTCTCTCTCTCTGCCTCACTGTTCACTGTCTATCTGTCTCCCTGTCTCTCTGTCACCCCCTCTGTCATGTCTGTATCTCTCTCTCTTTCTCTCTCTCTCGTTCTCTCTCTCTTTCACTCTTATGACCAATGATAGCACTTTATCCATCATGTTTCCCATTCGTAGGATTACCCCTGCTTATCGTCGGGATGACAGCAGCCGCCGATCACCGCTTATACATGGACGGTGCCAGGTAGGTCAACGGTACCATTCTTTTCCCTAATGAGAAATGTTAAATTACCCTGATTACTTCAGAGCAATATTATCATTATCCTTTTACAATCGAATAAGTGCATTGTACGTTTAACCTAAACAATCATCGAAATGTGATTAACCCTGATTAAGCGTGTTAAGTAAAGGTTAGCTTTCTTCCGTTCGGTGTATCGACTCCCACATCACTGTACATCGACTTAAATCTTTTTTTTTCAGCCATGTGTGTATTTGTCTCATTATTAATGCACAATATGTCACATTGAGCAGTATTATATAGAACCCGAAGAATTAAACAGTCAGTGCTTCAACAAAAGTTTTTTTTACAGTGTTTTTATGTGTCCCTGCATATAACATTATTATTTAGTTCCACAGCTTCCAACTTTACATTTAACTTAGCTTTAACTTAACGCGTGGCCATGATTCAAACGTGAAGTATATCTTTCTTCACTATGTTATATGTACGTAATATTATCTTTTGTAGACATTTCTTATCATTAGCAGTACCACTATCAACACTATCTCCATTCTAATCTCGTCATCGTCACTCTCCTCCTCCTCCTCCTCCTCCTCCTCCTCCTCCTCCTCTTCCTCCTCCTCCTCCTCCTCCATATCAAAATCCACCACCTCCTCCTCCTCTTCCTCTTCTTCCTCCTCCTCTTCCCATCATTATCCCCCAAAACAACATCGTTATCAGCCTTTTCATCCTCATCAGTGTCATGTTCTTATGACCTTGCATAACGATATCATTGAAAACATTTTCCTTCTTGTAATATTTTGGCTTGTTTTGTACCAGTTGTTGGCTGTCTACACGTAGAGGCGGTATCTGGGCATTTGGCGCTCCTCTTGTCGTCTTTCAAGTGGTAGGTTTGACATCAGGCATTTCCTATCAATGTCTTTTGAAATTATAATACCACCATTGCATGTTAACATTAAAGATATGTAAAGATATGCATAGGCCTACATACGAAGGGCTTTAGAGAAAGTAGAGCGAGAACAAGAAAACTAGGAAAGAGAGAGAGAGAGAGAGAGAGAGAGAGAGAGAGAGAGAGAGAGAGAAGAGGTGGGCGAAAGCGACCAAGAGATACAGAGAAAACAAACAAGTGAGAGAGAAAGAGAGAGAGAGAGAGAGAGAGAGAGAGAGAGAGAGAGAGAGGAAGAGAGGGATACAAGAAGACACGGAGAATGCGAGAGAGAGGGGGGAAGATGATATGGGGGAAAGGGAAAGAGAGGGACAATGTGCCCATGCATGTTTCTCTTCCAAGAATCGAGAGCTGTTCACTGGTAATACTTGAAGCATTTAAACGGCATCACTTTAATACAGCACATACATCTAATTTCACTCAATTCGGTACATTTTTTTTTTACATTGAGAGAAGACATATTATTAAGAAATAAACTTTTTTGATGTATTTTACGTTAGTAACGTTGAGTAAATTATGTATTGTTGTCAACTTCAGGTCTGCCTGATTGTCTTCATACACGCCATGCGGACCTTCTCCTCGGTCAAGGCTTTCAAAAACAAGTCCGAAAAAGGCAAACTCTGGTAAGTCTCTCTCTCCTTCCCCCACCCCCCTCTCTCTCTCTCCCTCCTTCTCTCCTCTCTCTCTCTCTCTCTCTCTCTCTCTCTCTCTCTCTCTCTCTCTCTCTCTTTTGCTCTCGCTCTCATTCTCTTCCTCCCTCTCTCTATCTCCCTGTTTCTCGCTCTCTTCTACACTTCTCGATCCCCATTGAACAGTGGGTATAGTGTTAAAGGAATAATTCACCCTGAAGATAAGTTGGATTTAATAGAAACAGACACATGAAAGAATCATAACAGTGAAGGTTTGATGAAAATCCGTGAATGAAAAAGAACGTTATGATGTTTTAAAGTTTTGGTTATGTGACGTCAAGTGCGAGGTGCTCTCCCACATGTTGTGAACATTTTTTTTCTTCAAAATGTGCATTTTCTCAACAAGGTATACATCCTTTTATGTGTGCATTTGATACATAATTTTTTTTACACACATACCTGTACGAAAACAAATATTTTCGTTGTCAAAAACAAAAAAAGAGCAACTTATGTAATTATACTGTAGACAACATTACAGGAGAACACCTCGCACGTGACGTGACAAAAGATCATAACTTTCTTATAATTTGATAGATTTTCGTCAAACCTTCACTTTCATGTTTCTTTCATGTTTCTGCTTTTATTGAAACCAACTGAACTTTATTGTGAACTATCCCTTTTAATTCACCGCTTGAACCCCTTTTGTAAACTCTCTGTCTATAGGTCGAGCCTCCGTGCCGTCTCCGTGCTCGTGCCTATCCTCGGTCTGACCTGGCTGCTGGGGCTGTTCGTCGCCGTCCACGTCGCCTTCCAGTACCTCTTCACCATCCTCAACTCCTTACAGGTGAGCTACAGGCCATAGCAGGCCAAACGGTTCTGCCACGATTCTGCAGTCGTGAGGACATACGACTGGAAATGTGACGTCAACTTTGTGCACAAATCCAATGACCGGGTCCTTCGATTCAGATTTTTAAGCACATTCCCCTTCTGGTACCGTCGTCGGCGGTCATAAACTCAATAGATCATTTTCGTAATGTATTCACAACTTTCCCCATAACTGCGTAGTAACGCGTTATTACATCCACCTGTATCTAGTTATTCAGATTCAATGGATGGAATGCACTTTGAGTCTATTAGTTGTTGCTACTCTGACAAACCTCGGACAAGCTTTGGGGTTCCCACTAGTAACGTATTGTTTTAACTATGTGAATAAAATTTGCATACATAACGAAAAGGATCTATTGTGACACTGTCTGAGGGAAAGTCGATTAGCATACAATATGATGCACAGGTTTGGTTAGGTCGGTATGAATTTTGTACACAAAGTTACTTTTCATGGTTTAACCACGCAAGGTGCAGCCGAATATCGTTTAAAGTTGGTGATTATATCGTCTTAAAGTTATATTTGGCAGTCGTATGCAGTGGATGTTCGGGGATTGTCTTGTTCGCTTATAATGTGTGATAGAGACTCGTTATGTTCTTGGCGTCATTCCAAGCACTATGATTTCCGTTGAAGAGCGTTCTATTACGTCTAAGATCAGATTATACAGCTTCAACTACCAGTATGGTTTGTCGTATCTATAAACAATGGTAGCCTACTTCCAAGTCTCACCGTGCTCGTTGGATGTTAGGATAAAATGAAATATTGCTGAATCGACATCACTTCGAGGAGATTATAAACGAAAGTGATTGTAATACGAGCTGCAATCTAAATCCCAGCTCTTATATACCACCGTTGATATATGTTTGAAGTCAGAAGTTAGAAATTAAACGGGTACCTTTTATCATCCTAAGTTACAATTGCACATGTTCAATAGACCAGTTTACTAACATATTGAAATTTGATGTATACCAGTTTAACAAAGGTTGCCCCTGACAACCAGAAAGCTTGCCCGAAGTTTGCCCGACTCGAGAGGTGTAAGGAATGGAGTCAGCACGAAGTGTAATTTATTCCTACAGAAGTCGCGTGCATTGATATCACAATGGAATATTTTACGCGTTTGGCTCTTTGATCGAGGGAGATCCGCCGCCAAACAAGCATGACAAAATGTAGGATGCATTTTGAGGAATATATATTCTGTATGCGCAGAAGATTTCAGAACCACTTCATGAACTGAAGTGCATGTGCAGTAGTCTTTCATCTTATAAAGACTTGATTCTGTGAATTTTCAGATTATATTGTTGCTTCGTTTTTTTAGATAAAAGGAGAATACTGTAGAAAACATGCCAGAGAAATGCCTCCATATCGCACATTTCTGAATCATATTTCCTTAAAAATATCTTGTAAATCGTTTATAGAGTATTTCATCTTTCATGGAAACAACCTCAATTTCGTATGCGGAGGTGCCCGAAAAAGTTACGGACCAAATTCTTTCTACAATTTTGTCAAAATTTCCTTTCGCACACCCTCAAATTAATTCAGTGTGTGTAAAAAGATCAGCTACGAGCTCCCAGCGAAGGCTGAACGGTTGACATACTTCTCAAAAAAGATTTTGTTATTCAGAGGAAGGCACTTCCTAATTAGAAATACAGCCAATTGTTTAAAACACCTGAATGTCTTCAATTTTTATGAGGCGGCGGTCATCACGGATCACACATGTCAAAGGAAGTCTATCTGAGCGCAAGTCCATCCATGATAGGTCCATGGCCCGACAAAGCAACAACTAATGTATGCAAAGTGGATTCCAAGTACTGAAATACCATTGGTAGGTACAGGTTAATGGAATAACTAGGCCCCGAGGGAAGAAACATCCATGAATTTGATTACATTATTAAACTGGTCTATTATGAATTATGTGATTCTTTCTGTTGAATGCAGGGTTTCTTCCTGTTCATTTTCCAAGTCCTGATGAATGAGGAGGTGAGTGCTTAGTCCCATACCTATCATGCCTATGTTTATGAATTATTCATGTGCACCAGATGAGCTTTCAACTTGGGTTCAAACAGGGAGGTGTTACGAAGGAGTAGAAACTCGAGCATAATATATGCAAACATCTGTATGGGTTCTAAATCGTGCTCATGAATGTCAAAAGAATTCCATAATCATGACAATGCTTTGATGTTCCATGTGCCCAGCCGACATTTAGCTGATTTTAAAATTTCTGAAATTTCTTTAATTTCCCATTTATCTGTAGACGTTTTGTTTTTGACAAATTTGTTTGCAAACTTTAAGGAAGTTAACGGCAGATAATGACAGATCCTTTACTCTGCTTTTGTTTCGAAAAGTATTGAGGAATCATTAAAAATCGGACATAAAAGCTATTTGTATTACTTACAAAATTGACCAATTTCTTCACTTTCCGACAACTTGTGCATATGGGGAATTCAACCACTCTCAAAATGATATATTAAGCTGTGTATTATCATTAACGGCGTTTGTGTGTGTTTGCGTGAAACAGAGATATTTCACTTGAAAAACTTGTTTATTTGCGTTTGCTGATACCTGTTATGCTCATGGAAGTATTAATGCCATTAACAGAACGGGACAAGCGAAATGAGACTGTACATTTCTTTTGTTCTCGCCGTTGCCACACAATCATGTTCATAATTGTTCAAACACCTGAACAGCACCTGTTGAGAACACCATAACTTTTCAGCGGCTTGGCACATGGGTTCAAAGGAAGAAAATTGCTTCATATCCTTCCATAACACATCCCTGGTTCAAACAAACCATGAGTACAGCGTACCTTAGTGGTGTCGTTATATGAGCACGTTGTCAACACAATTAGTTCTAAACGAACTAATACAGTGAGAGGTTTGGCGCTCAATACTTCTGAGCGTACGTTATTTCCATCATCTACCAAAAATGAAAAAGCCTATTTACATCCATCATCCGACACAGCTTCATGAAAAAAAACCCAGTCAGCAGTGTAGTAGTATTTATTCAGTGGATTGTCAGACCATGGTGTAATTACGATTTGGTCTATTGAATTACCCTTTAACACCCTGTGTGTCACGTATGCCTTCGTTCACCAGTAATGCGCATGAGCACCATGGAGCAGTATTTTGCCTGGTATGGGAAGGGTTAATGGTTGCTCCTACAGGAAGTGGCGTGGTATAGTGGATTGTTACCCTGACTCTCGATCAGGAGGGTAAAGGTTCGAACTCAGTACCTGCCACTTGTGTTGTGTGTTTTCAGCAAAACATCTTCATCCACATACAGTAGCTGCTCCGTAC